>AYEL01065047.1:0-18232 GCA_000484575.1 Olivierus martensii | reverse complement strand
TTTCGTTAAACTATTGAACTTTAGATTTCATATTAAAAGGTTTTTAAAATGTTTTTTAATCTGTCTCTTAATTTTCTATTGATTATAAGCTTACATTATTTTATTTAGAAATAATATGCTTAAGTTAAACTTTGATTAGACTTAGTGACTATGTGATGGTATGTTATTAAGAGATATGTAATCTGTACATATAAATCTAACTATCAAATATATCCATATTGTCATATTTTAAAAAGGGCTGGCTGACAAGGGGTATAAGTTTGTATGGCGCATCTTAACTAAAAAATTAAAAAATTGACACACGAAAAAAAAAAAAAAAAAAAAAAAACATTTTTTGATAAATTACAAATCGGATGAATATTAAATTGTATGAACAATATAATAGATAGTATAAATATATAAAATTGTGAGTAATATTCCTGTTATTACTCACAACAACAAACAATTAACAATTAATCATAATTTATTTTGTTTGCATTTATATAATTTATTATTTTATGTTATTTTTAGAATTTATTTTATTCTTTATTGTTCAATGCCAGATGTATATCACTGTACTGAAATTTAATCATATTCTAGACTCTTGTACAGTGATTAATATATCACTACTGAACAAAGTACAGTTTATTACTATATTAGAATATTATTTTAATTTTTTTTATTAGATAAACTGAGAAAAACACGAAACGATCAGCATCAGTTTACAAAAATTCAAAAATAGGTTAATGCTCCTGGACACTTTTTAGGTCAGATTCTGCATGTGTTTGTGTGAAATTTTTTATAATTTTTGCAGCCAATATATTCCTGATTTTTTGAAGATTTATATGTGAAAAATCTGCTAATATCTACAGCTGCAGACACTTTTTAGGTCAGATTCTGCATGTGTTTGTGTGAAATTTTTTATAATTTTTGCAGCAAATACATTCCTGATTTGTTGAAGATTTATATGTGAAAAACCTGCTAACATCTACAGCTGCATGTCTTCAAAGTCGGCTGGAAAGTGTTGATTTTTTAAATTTTTCTTAAGTAGTTTGCGTAACCTCAGAACCACGTGGTTAAAATCTGTATTTTTATCAGTTGCATAACGTGGTTTCGCAACGTTCTCTAGGTCTCAGCATTGACTTTGTGCCATTAAATGGAAATACAAAAATTTTACTTGTACACCACCTTTACGGCTGTACTGATCAGCACGTTAATTTACCTGGGTATAAGAATCAGTAAGAAGAGGTTTAGGAGGATCGGGCGTGTTTCCAAGATTATCTTTTATCCGGTCAAGTCTTTAGCAGAATACGAAGTGAAAAAAGCATTATGTGCGGAAACAGGCTTGAAAGCGGAAACGTTTCAGGACAGGTAGGCTATGTTTACCATTTCTTACATTTTTAAACTATATAAAACATATTTACCTCCTTTAACCCGGTAGAATGTGGATGCTGGTGAATGATAAAGATAATAAAGGCGTGATATCGTATACTGAACCACGTCTAGTTCTTCTACATCCACGAGTGGAAAACAATCAATTGATAATTGAGAGAGAAGGAGCAGATCCGTTAAAAGTCAATATCCTCACTGAAATACCTGAAGGAACCGAAATAAAAGAATACAAGTGGGTCATTCTACAAGCTGTTTTATTAACTATAGGAAAATTGGTGTATAAGATATTCTTATTTTTCCGATAGAATTTTGAATTATAAACCAATAAAAGCTATAGATTGTGGAGAAGAAGCAGCGCAGTGGATTCAAAAATTTTTAAACACACCCAACATCCGTTTAGTACAACATCTGCCATGTTTAGAAACCAGGCCGTCTTCCTTCAGAAATTTGGTAAATTTAAAGGAAGAGGATTATCCTGTAAGTAAAATTGTTTGTACGGCAAACGTTTCAGGACAGGTAGGCTATGTTTACCATTTCTTACATTTTTAAACTATATAAAACTCATTTACTATCTTTATCCTGGTAGAATGTGGATGCTGGTGAATGATAATGATAATAAATGCGTGACGTCGTACACTGAACCACGTCTAGTTCTTCTGCATCCAAAAGTGGAAAACAATCAATTGATAATTGAGAGAGAAGGTGCAGATCCGTTAAAAGTCGATATGTTTACTGTAATACCTGAAGGAACAGAAATCAAAGAATACCAGTGAGTCATTCGACAAAATTTTTATTAACTATAGAAAAATTGGTGTATAATCTTCTTTCTTCCGATAGAATTTCGGATAATAATCCAATAAAAGCTATAGATTGCGGAGAAGAAGCAGCGCAGTGGCTTCAAAAATTTTTAAACACACCCGACATCCGTTTAGTGCAACATTTGCCATGTTTAGAAACCAGGCCGTCTTCCTTCAGAAATTTTGTAAATTTAAAGGAAGAGGATTATCCTGTAAGTAAAATTATTTATAAGGTAAGAGAATACCTAGAAAAATATTGTATAATCAAGTGAACAAATTCTTCATAGCTGGTATTTCAATCCGGTAGTCCCTATTTGTTACTCAGTCAGGCATCTGTAGACGACTTAAATAGCAAACTAGAAGAAGGAAAAGTGAGCTATAAAAATTTCAGACCAAATATTCTTCTGGATGATTGCGAACCTTTCGAAGAGGTAATTTAGTTTCCTAAATTGTAACTTACCTGTTGATGGAAGACGCATCGCGTCGCAGCCGGCAGCGCGGCGTAACTTGTACAGACTTTTATAATTAATATATACATGCTTTCCCGAAACATGATATAAAGATCGATTAACATGAATCTCTGATTTATAGATTCTTGTCAGACGATGTATAATCATTAAAAAAGTATGCTATATGGTTGACGCTGCGCTGTCGGATGCGACGCGACACTTCTTCCACCAGTAGGTAATCTACTATCTTGCTATTTAGTTAATCTGTATTGCATTTTTTAAAAATACTTTTACGTGACAACTCAATAAATATTTAGGACAAGTGGAAATTCTTGAAAATAGGAGAAGCCATACTTATAAGAACAACACCTTGTGATAGGTAAGAGAATTTATTTTAATTTTCATGTTTAAAAATAATTTTAAAAAATCTGTTATTAATTTCAGATGTTTAGTTACCAAAATAGATCCCGATACTGGTATCAGAAGCAAAGAAGAACCTATAAGGACACTGAAAAAGTAGGTAAGAGAATACATAGAAAAGTGTTGTCTAATCACATGAACAAATTCTTCTTAGCTGGTATTTCAGTACGATAGTCCCTATTTGTTACTTAGTCAGCCATCAATAGACGACTTGAATAGCAAACTAGAAGAAGGAAAAGAAGGAAAAGTGAATTATAAATATTTCAGACCAAATATTCTTCTGGATGATTGCGAACCTTTCGAAGAGGTAATTTAGTTTGCTAAATGGTAGATTACCAATTGATGGAAGACGCGTCGCGTCACATCCGGCAGCGCGGCGTAACTTCTATAGCAGACTTTTTTAATGAATATACACATGCTTCTCCGGAACATGATATCGAGATTGATTAACATGAAATCTCTGGTTTAAAGATTCTTGTCAGTCAATGTATAAGTTAATCATTAAAAAAGTGTGCTATATGGGTGACGCCGCGCTGCCGCATGCGACGCTCATGTCTTCCACCAGTAGGTAATTTACTATTTTGCTATTTAGTTAATCTGTATCGCATTTTTTAAAAATACTTTTACGTTTTAACTCAATAAATATTTAGGACAAGTGGAAATTCTTGAAAATAGGAGAAGCCATACTTATAAGAACAACACCTTGTGATAGGTAAGAGAATTTATTTTAATTTTCATGTTTAAAAATAATTTTAAAAAATCTGTTATTAATTTCAGGTGTTTAGTTACCAAAATAGACCCCGATACTGGTATCAGAAGCAAAGAAGAACCTATAAGGACATTGAAAAAGTAATTATCTGCTCGTAAAGATCTTTAATATTTTTATAAATATAATTAATTTGATGTTCTTTCAGGTACAGACTGGCTAAAACTATTAAAGAGAAATATGTGTTTAGACAGAAACCATTATTTTGCATGAATTATGGTTTGGCATCTAGAGGCGAGATTCGTGTTGGGGACGAAGTTTATGGTTCAAATTGACACTTTTTATCTTTTCTGTATGTTCTAGATAAACCCAGTGTTTTAATTGACATTGAACCGTTTAAAATTTAGCATAAGTTGTCGTGATAACTTCATTTGTTAGCATCGCGTCATCAGTCGCTTTCAACCGATTTAAACTGATTACAATTCATTTTAAAAAATAAAAATATATATTTTTTAATATTAGATATTATGTGTTTTTAAGCAAATTATCGAATTATCTCGATAATTTACTTTTTAAAGTCGTTTCCTAAGTTTTAAAACCGAGCGTTGCGATTAACGCGTTCCACCAAATAAGGTACTACAGTGTATAAATGTCTGAGAGATTGAACTCGGATCTTATATGTCATACTGTCAAATCTCGAATAGAAAATTATTTAGGAAAAGCGTGCCACAATCTGCCTAAACCCGAATTAAAATGACATAATGGCACAAAACACAAAAATTTAATTGAAGATGTTCGTGATGTAGTTTTGTTAGTTAATTTGATATAAAAGAATTTCTACGCTTGAAAATGAAGGCATTTTCAACCAGTTATAAATGCTGAATCTACGTGATTTTTAATTGCAGAAAAGAGGGTTTACACAGCCCTAGCACTGCGACCATCAGTGCAACCCGAACAGGATCATCCCAAATGATCCTGTTGTAGATGTCTTTCGTGATTAAGAAGTCCTGTCTCAATCACGAAAGACAATATCTTCTTCAATGGATCTGTAAAAAGAACTTCTGGTGCATGAAAATGCAACCCAAAATAACACCCTAGCCTTGAAAGGGCCACACATTCACATAAAATGTGAAGAGTAGTTTCATCTATAATTGGGACTGTCATCATTCCCAATTAGGTGAATATACCTTCAAAGATGACAGTGCTCTGTAAGGAGCCCTGTGATAATCTTAGCTTCAGAATAAACATAATAGAGTTTAGCTTTAAAATTTCTACTAATTATAAATTCTAGTTATTTTTTAACTAACGAGTTATCTTATGTGTCAATACAACTAAATATTGTAAATTATTCCGATATTCAGAAAGTGTCAACGATTAAATTATAAATTATACTTCATATAATAAAGATGATGATATATTTTAAAATTCCAAAATGGACGGTTTTCTTCTTTCTCTTCCTCTTCTTCTTCTCCCTCTTCTTTTTTTTTTATATTCTTCTTCTTCCTCTTTTCTTTTCTTCTTTTTTCTTCCCCCTCTTTCTTCTTTTCATCTTCTTCTCCTCCTCGTTCTTCTTCTCTTTTTTCTTGTTTTTCTTTTCTACTTCTTCTTTCTTCTTCTTCCTCTTCTTCTTCATTCTCTTTTTTCCACTTCTACTTTCTCTTTTTTTTTTCTCTTCTTCTTTTTCCTCTCCTTCCTTCTTCTACTTCCTCTATTTCTTTCTCGTCTTCTCTCTTCTCTTTATAAAGTTCGTTTTGATTAGATACATAAAACTGATTTATAGTAGTATTTTCTACTAATTTAATGTCTATTAATATCAAAAACAAAAATATTATCGATTTACTGATAATATCAAGAACATAACTCAAATGTTCTTGGCATCACCAGAGGTAAATAAATAGATTAAAATATTTCTAAGTGTTTACCTCTCCTCATCTAAAAACTTTAAAATTTCTTCAAATTAATTAGCATATCCATACAAATTATAATTTAATTTTCTTGTTATCATTAAAATAAACGACTTTCTAATACTTTAAACCAATTTAAATATTTTTCTAAAATAATTAAGTATGGATATTATTAATATTTGATCATTTTCCAGAATGATGCATCGTTTAAATAATTCTTCTCTTTACTACTTCTCTGATAATATCAGAATCATTATTGCTTTCAACTAAAGAAGATTAAGAGAAATCTGTCAACCTGCTATTTTATCTGTTTGTCTTCCTGCCACAGGAGTATGGCAGGAATTCTCAAATCGAATATAGAGAAAAATTCGAGATATCTCTGTGAAAACCCACTTTTATTTCTATTGAACTAACTTGTGTCTTTATCCATATTAATCCGTTCAAATCAAATATAAGGTTGAATTTTAGTTCTTCATATGTTTACTTAATATTATTTTCAACATTTTTATTTTGAGAGAATTATTTTATTTCAACAGCAACCCAAAATAACACCCTAGCCTTGAAAGGGCCACACATTTATATAAAATATGAAGAGGAGTTTCATCTATTCCTTGACATCTATAATTCGGATTATCATCATTCCCAATTAGGTGAATATGCCTTCTAAGATGACAGTGCCCTGTAAGGAGCCCTGTGATAATCTTAGCTTCAGAATAAACATAATAGGCCAGGTGTGGTGCTTGCGTCAAAAGTGGCGCATTGCATGACTACAAGTGGCGCACAACCCTAGAGAAAAAAATTTTTTTTTAAATTCTTATATAATTTACATATATATATTATAAATCTGAAATATCTGCGCCCTCATGTTCACATATAACGCAAGAATGCCTGAATGGATTTTTATGAAATAACTTTTGTTTGTTAGGAGGATTTACGCAGGAAGATTTAAAGACAGGTATTGATTATTAGAAATTGATTTCATGTATTTAAATATCTTTTTTTTTTTTTCAATTTTATAAATGTATTTCTGTCAAAGATATAGATTCGATATGATGTCAAAGAGAAAGCATAGAAAAATAACTGAATGATAAAAATGAACTATTTATTGATGGAAAATATAATAAAGACTTTTGACATTGTTCTATTCAATACTAAATAAAAAAAGGCCTTTATTTTTTCCATTAAAAAAAAATCAAAAAAGTCAAAAATAACTATTATTTCTTTCCCATTAAAAAGTTAAAAAATTCAAAAGGTATTATTATTTTTTTCTATTAACAAGTTTAGCTTTAAAATTTCTACTAATTATAAATTCTAGTTATTTTTTAACTAACGAGTTATCCTATGTGTCAATACAACTAAACATCGCGAATTATTCCGATATTTAGAAGGGGTTTTAACGATTAAATTGTAAATTATATTTTGCATAATAAAGATGATGATACATTTAGTTAAAATTCCAAAATGGATGGTTTTCTTCTTCCTTTTCCTTTTCTTCTTCTTCCATTTTTTTCCCCTTCTTTTTTTCTTTCTTTCTTCTTTTCATCATCTTCTCCCTTCTCCCTCTTATTTTTTTTTACATTAAAAAGTCAAAAGGTGCTATTAATTTTTCTGTAAGAAATCAAAAGGCACTATTTTTTTCATTAAAATTCAAAGAATTCAAAAGGTACTATTATTTTTTCCATTAAAATATCAAAAAAGTCAAAAAGGAATATTATTTTTTCATTAATAAATCCCTCAATTTTATTATTCATTTAATTTTTTCTGTAAGAAATCAAAAGGCACTATTTTTTTCATTAAAATTCAAAGAATTCAAAAGATACTATTATTTTTCCATTAAAAAATCAAGAAAGTCAAAAAGCATTCTTATTTTTTCTATTAAAAATTAATTTTTCTATTAAAAAGTCAAACGGCACTATTATTTTTTCCATTAATAAATCCCTCAATTTTATTATTCATTTAATTTTTAAATACTTTTTCTTAATTAACATATTGAATTTACGTTTGATATTAAAGTACTGAATATTTTTATCGCATTTAATATCAATGTATCAAGCGTTAAAAATATTTTTATAATAACGCATTTTTAACATTTACTTTGCATTAGAAAAAAAAATGTTTTGTAATATACAATTTTATTCATCATACCATAAATTACAATTTTTCTTTATTGGAAAAATTATAAAATGTTATTTATAAACAGTCCTCAAAAGTGACAGGAAGAAAATTCAAATATTTATTCTAATCCTACTTTATGTGAAATCTTATGATTTAATCCCGATATTTAATACAAAAAAAGGATCAAATTTTAATTTTATTTAATAAAAAACATAGTTTTGTTAATTAATCTCTCATATCAATCGATTTAATCGCGACTTTTGTAACTCGTTGCAATCTTTTTGCAAGTACTGTATCTATCTACTCGAGAACTACTCTTTATCATTAAGTACTTTAATTTCTTTCAAATGTTTTATTTATAATAAAAATAAGTAATTTATATCAAGTTAAATTTTAACTCTTTCGATTCAGTATAAAGTTTTAAAATATTTTTAAATAAATAAATTGAGTATAATTAAATAAGAAAATTAGAAATGTGCCATTTTTTTAATATTAATTATTATGTTTTTAAACAAATTGACGAATTATCTCGATAATTTACTTTTTAAAGTCGTTCCCTAAGTTTTAAAGCCGAGCGACGCGATTAACTTGCGTCGCTCGGCTTTGAAACGCATGATCTCATATGTGATAAGAGCGACGCGCGCCACTCGCATCGCTCTTATCGCGTACGAGATCGCGATTGTAACTTATTTCATTTGAATAAACAAAGTTTTTAAAATAAATGTCTTCATTTTATAATTTCTTTTAAGAATAATTATTTTAATTTATACATTATAAAGTCGTCAATAAAATGCCGAATTTTTTAAAAAATAATTAAAATTAAATCTAGTTTTGCATAAATCGCATAAAAACATTACAATACAAAAAACAAATATATTACCTTTATAAAAAAAGCCAAATTTTATTAACTTAATCATATAAAAAATTACTTAAAATATTTAATAAATATAAAATAAAAACAAAATTCTCTTTATATTAAAAAATAATAGAAACTATTGACAAAAATGATAAAGATTAATAATTATAAAAATGTATATGTTATTAATATTTTTAAAATTTATTAAAAGCATAAACAATTAAAAAGTCGTTAAAAATTACTTAAAATGCAGAAATTGTTTAAAATGCTACGTCATTCAACCTTGAAGGGCCTCTTTGTTGCCTGTTGAACTGTTCCTGCTTGCTCTAGATTAGTTTCTTTCTACACGATGAACAGTAGAATCTTTCTGTCGTGAGTAGGAATTCTTGTAATTATTAATATATTTTGAGCATATTTTCGTTAAATATGTTTTTTTTTTTAATAGTCGTTTAAGGGGAAATGCAGCATTAGCTACTGCGGCGATTGTAGCCACTGGTTCCTTCATAGGATTCGTGGTTTATAAATTAATGAAAAGGAGGTACTTTGTCGTGGGTAGAGTATCGAAAATCATTTTGTATCCCATAAAAGGTATGGCGGGTTTTGAAACGGAACAAGCGAAATGCACTCATCTTGGTCTCAAAATAGGCGAAATCAGAGATAGGTATGTCTCTCTTCTTTCCAGAATTTGCAGTTGTAAAGCTCCTACTTATTTTGATAAATATATATTGCAGGATGTGGTTTCTTTTCAACAAAAAGAGAGAAACCTTTTGCGATTTAGCTCGGGTACCCAGACTCGTGTTATTGCTGCCTTCTATAGTAGATGGCAATAAACTACACGTAAAAAACTTGCAAGATGATAACATGAGACCACTGGAAATTGATATTATTAAGAAAAAAGCAAACTACCAACCTGAATTTATTAAATGCAGGTAATTATATGATATAAGTGCAGTTGAAGTGTCTACTCGTGAAAACTTTTTTTCCGTTTCTCTTTTTAGAATATTTTCAAAAATGGTAGATGGTGTAGACGTAGGAGATGCCGCAGCACGATGGATTAAAGAATTTGTAAAAGATGCCGATTTAGATCTACGTCTGTTACAAGCTGCAGATCGATTGAAAGATATACCAGCATACGATCCTGTGAAATATTCTTTTCAAAACTTTTTTTGCTTTTTTTGAATATTCTCTATATTTATATATATAAATTAATTTGGCAGGAAACTTATCACTTTTTTGAGCCTTATCATTTGATATCTACTGAATCTGTAGAAGATTTGAATAAGAGGTTTAGAAATGAACCAGTTTCTTACAAGACCTTTAGAGCGAATATCGTGATAGAGCCACTTCCAGACAAAAAGATTGCCCCATACATGGAGGTAAATTAAATTTTTTAAATCTTTTTCTAACATTTCATATTTAAAACGTTTTTCTCTTTTCCATTTTAGGACAACTGGAGACAAATAAAGATAGGAAATGTGGAATTTATCGTGACGAGCCCATTTGATAGGTATGTTCATATAATATAATTCACTTTTTAGACTAGAAAATGTTTAGAAAACAACTGTTTTTTCTTGCTTTATAGATCATCAAGAGTCAATGTTAATCCTGAAACTGGAGAAGAAAGAGGAGATCAAGTCCTTCATGAATTAAGAAAGTAAGATATTTTTTAAGACTTTTTTCCTTTTTTTTTCAATTACGCTTACAATTCACTTTTTTGGTAGGTATAGACTTGCAAAAACACCTGAGATGAAGAGGAAATTCGGTGGCGCCCCATTATTTGGAATAAATCTCATTTTAAAGGAAAAAAATATTTTTAAGGAGCCAGAAACTATTTCTGTAGGAGACCTCGTTTATGCCTTTCCGGCTTTCTGAAACCAGTTTAAAAATGGGCCCAATATGCACTTTTTCTTTTCTAATTTTTAACTAATGTTATTTCTGTAGGAGACCTCGTTTATGCCTTTCCGGCTTTCTGAAACCAGTTTAAAAATGGGGCCAATATGCACTTTTTCTTTTCTAATTTTTAACTAATGTATTTTTCCCCTAACAACGAAATGAAATAAAATGTTTACGAAATTTGTTACGAGAAATTTTAATGTCTCTTATCGAATACAGATGGCAGCACGAAAATTTCATTCGGTTACTAGTTTCTCTTTCATCTATCAGTGAAAGTTGTATTTCTAATATAGAAAACAAAGACTTGTCCTAAAAGCTTTAATAAAGATCATTTTCAAGAACATTACCATCAAGACAGCTAAAGAAAAATGATTTTTACGAAAAATTAAACTCTCTTCTTTTGATCAAACTCAAGCATCAGAGTAAATCTCGAAGTTTTAAAAACGCAAAGTATCAAAAATTTAATTTTTCCTTTATAAAAACTTGCTAAAAAAAATGCAGTTTTGCTTCTATCGAAACCATTAAAGTTCATATCGGAAATCTTAGATAAATTTTTATTCCTTTCTAGAGCTACTTTTTCGAAATTAACGTCATAAATTTATAAATGTTCCATTGAAAGTTGGTGTCATTTATGGCGCCATTACGCATAGCGCACGTGTACCTCTTCCATTCATATTTGCTACACGACATCTGTTATAGTGAAAGTGTGTGTAGCTTTGGATACAGTTTGACACAAACTACCCTGTATGGGGTAACACTGGCTCTCATGACGTCATTGACCAGCTGTCAAACACAAAATAGGACGATCTGTCCTTTCTCCTACACGGTCACGTGCTGTTGAGATCAATCACGTGACGCCCCTTGACCAAGGGGAGGATAACAAATGAAGTTTGTTCGTGGTTGATATTACCAAGAAATGCGCGCGTGTATGAATTATACTCCGAGTAATTTTTCGAGAAAATTTGTCAGCTTCAAGTTTATATATAAAAACTTGCAAGTTGTAGCGTGGCTTAATGGCTACATCCTAGAAATCTTTTTATCCTGTTAGAAATTTGCTGGAACCACTTGCACAGTTAAAAACATTACGGGGAATTTAAGGAATGGCGCCAATAAAGCCCGAATTTTCTTAAACTTTAAAGATAAATTTTTCGATTTAAGACCAATTTATTTAAAGAAGGAAGCATATAGTTACGTTTTCTATTGTTTTAGTAGAATGAATGCTCGAAGACAAGAAGCACTTAAAAACGGATCGAAATTTCATTATCTTGGCATTCTAGAAAGATTGAGACAAATGTTCTAACGCCTAAGAGAAAGTATCAGACACTTTCGATTTCCTTTATGTTCAGAAATGGGAATTCTACTTTAGAATACTTTAAGTAATCCCCTCTCTCCCCTTCTTCTTCTTCCTCCTCCTTTTTTTTCTTATATTATTATTATTTTTCCTTCTAAGAAAAGTATAATTAATTTTTTTTTAATCCCGTTTTAAAAAGAAAATCGGAGTTAAAATTATTAGTAGTAGTCTGTCTGTGTGACGTTTATCTTTTAATATAAATTTCTACCCAAACAATTGATTTTTTTACGTCAAAATTGCGAGTTATTTTGAATGAAAAGATTTGTTTTGACAATGATTTATGATGGAGAACCTTAAATTGATAAACGGTGACGTTGACTCTTATTATGTTTTGTTGACTTTTTCTGCTTGTTTACATAGTTTTAAATTATTAAAAAATACAAGCAGATGGTTACTAAAATCTCTCTCTCTCTCAAAATTTTACAAGATTAATGTCACCTTTTGTTATTTTCAAATTTAATAAATCTTATTTCGGTTCCGTTCTAGACGATTTTCTGTAAGTCGAACTACATTAAAAATTAAGTAAAATAAAAAAAATTGTTTAAAATTTATGGAATTTCTCTCATCTCTCCCTCTGAACGAGTAACTGGTAGAGAATTAAGTTTAAAATGCCACAGACACAGTTAAACATTTAAGAAAATCTGATTATTTTTATTGTCGAATATTTTTTTCTTCCAAACTGAAAACTGTAGAAAATAAATCGTTACAAATTAAAAATTCATTTTTTCTTTTTCTTCTTCTTCTTCTTCTGTTATACAAACTTTTATTGTCGAATATTTTTTTCTTCCAAACTGAAAACTGTAGAAAATAAATCGTTACAAGTTAAAAATTCATTTCTTCTTCTTCTTCTGTTATACAAATATTTTTTTCATCGCTCCAAATTAATAAAAAAACATTAAAACTCTTAGCATGGTCACTGTTTTTGAGTAAAAAATATAGTAAGCTCAGGCAAAGATATATATATAAAACGTGGCATCATTATCACTTTAATTTATTTTGGTCTCGGTGTAGATGTTTCCTTCTTTTTCCACAAATAAAAGAAGATGAAACTGGTAGTAAAAAGTGAAAGTATTAATGCTATAGAAGCAGGAAGATAGTAAACAAATAAATCCAATGGTTTGCAGTTTGAAGGACTTTCATCCAACGGATTAGCTATGTAACCTTTTTCTGGGCAATTGATGATGCCATTGCACAACAGGCTACTGGATAAACACGTTAGGTTATCTCTACACACGTAATCGCATTGATTATTACCTTCAAATCTACTAATTTCGGTCCATCGAAGACTAAAACTTATGTTTTTTATCAACGATGTCAGTTCGATGATAATCTTATGCCCTGAAGAAGAAGTGAAGGATGAATCCCAACCTGGAGGTAGAACTTCCTGAGTTTTGGAACTGTCGCATATTTCCTCGTAAGGTGACTTTTGTCCTATTGCATATATCTTTAGAATGGTTTCGTTGCAGTTATTTTGCAGTTTTAAAAGTGGGAATTTAATGAGAATGTGTGTATCGCGTGACGTTTCAATGGTCCACTTGCACTGGATGATTTCTTGAAGTCTGTCGGGATAAACAGGAAAATCTATTTTTCCTTGTCTTCCCCACAAGATGCTCTGACCGCATCCCACTTGTAGAAACTCGTACTTTCCTCTGAATATAAAACTGGATGTTTCTCTGTGGGCCAAGTAGTGGATGTTGTAGAGTTGTAAAACTGTAGTTAATATGGAGCCGCTGCTAACCACCTCGACTCTCTTAGGTGGATCGCTGCATAGGCAATCCAATATTCTGTCGTCTTCGCGAATGACAAGATGATCAAGAGGATCGACTTCGCTTTCGGCGCATCGAATCTTCTCCACTCTCACACATTGCTTTATGGGATCAAAGTGTATCTCTTCGAAAATTATCCTCACTTGTTCTGTAGGTCTTCCTATAAATACCAGTTGACAGTTCAGTTGACGTCTTCGGAGTTGCAGGCGGTTAGGTAATATATCGAACATCCCCGAAGTAGAAGACGAACTGGAAAACACTTGATCACATTCAGTATCAGGAACGACACTTCTAGATGGAGTGCTGTTGACAAACATGTAATAGGCAGAGTATTCAAACTGGGATCCATCGTAGGATCCATCAATACTTTCAAACTGGATGTAGAGATTCTCTCCAGTAGACATCATAGTTTCGTTCGGACGAGTGTGACCACAAAAGCCACCTATTAACCTCGAAGTATCTGGCCAGGAGGCATCAAAAATCAATAACTTATCTCGGCATCTGTAGCCTCTTCTGATGTTAAATCCTTGAAAGTTGATCCAAACCCTCTCTCCTTGTCTTCCCAAAAACCTATATACGCATTTAGTTCTCGCAGGATACCAATGTCTCAAGCTGTAAAAATAACCGTGAGGTTTCTCCACACTCTCGAAAATCCATTGGAAATCGTTTTCACTGATTTGTTCACCAGAATTTTCCTGTAAACGTCTCTCAAATCCTACAGAAAGATAAAAACCGTCATTTAGGAGACTACCAGCAGGAGATGCCACAAAATCGAGCAACATAGCTGAATTCTTTAATACGATTCTAGGAAGAGTTCCGTGGCCGCAGAACCTTCCTACAGTTGGACTATTAGAAGTAAGACCATCCTGTATCCTGATATAATCGTAAGGACAATACGTCACTATCCGATGGCCAGCAAATCCTGGTGCTCCCCATACGTCAAACTTATCGAAATACTGTCCTCCTATCGTCACTTTGGCATCGGTCGAGTTAAATATAACTTTGTAACGGCAGGTAAGATTACGGGGATAAACACCGGGATAACCAGGGCTCATGACATCACAAAAACCGATACAGTTCACATAAGTCCTGTCGCAATAAGTACCCTGAATCAGATTACCAGGATTCTTGGCAGCCAGTTCTTTGTGACGTTCTCTAGCAAGAGGTTGAGGAAGAACTGAACTTTGTGCTTTAAAAAACGTTCTTCTGGTAAAGTAATCCGTGTGGAAGATTAAAGTGACCGATTCACTCTCCACTAATAATGTCCTGCTGCGTCGAATTTTACCACAGATAAATCCTGCGTTTTCGGTTCTCAAACGATGATCCACGATCTGTAGGTAGCCATTAGTACAAGTCGTTCCATTAACTAATTTGCCGACTTGAAAGGAGCGGATATTGAGTTCGAATAGGTTAAGAGATCGTTTATCCCCATAGCCTAAGAAGTGGTAGACACATGTAATTGGTTTGTTCTTATTGGCTCGAGTTAGCTTAGGACTTCTCACGGCTCTGGTTGTTCGAATTGTTTTGTTGCAACCTGCAAAGACAATTGTATAGTTGTGAGTGGATCGATTCTCTCTGCTTGTTCGATTGCTAAAGTAATATCAATCACAGCAGATCGTGTTTTGTCACACTATTGACGGAAATGCAATCACACAAGGAACAAAATCGCCAAAAAGTCGTTTAGTCCTTTTTTCTCTCTCTTTTTTTTTCTTTAAGCTCGATAACAAGTTTTCCTTTACCGAACAGAAAAATAGAGTTATTTTTCTGGGAAAAAGGGAAGAAAAATTTATATTTTTCCAGATATTGTTTTATATTTTCGCTTTTTATTCGCTCTTATCAATGAAAAAATATTTTTTTAATAATTAGAAACGAGAGATTACGCGTAAAAGTCATTCAGATAATTTTTCAAAAAATTCCAAAAAAAAATATGCAAAATTGTAAAGTTATATATCAAATTTATTGCTCAATAATTTAGACAATGACGTTTTATAAAATATGAATCGGATTAATGATGATTAATTTGGAACAGATTAATAACGAACTTATCTCGATACCGATTAGTAATTAACGGATGCGAAACAAATTTCATAACGGAATAAATTGACGATTAACACAGATTTAAAACAAATTAGATAATTAATAACAATAAAAACAACATTACTCAACTATAAAACATCGTTTTACTGAGAAAAATGTATTTTAGTTTATTAATTTTTATGCTTTAAGAAATTTTATTACTTTTGCACAAAACCGCAAATTATATTTTTTAAAATTCGTAAATATATATAAATTTATGGTGAAAAGTAATTTTTCTAAATGGTTATTGTTTGTTATAACTTCGATTAATTTTTGCATAAAAGCTTACTATCGTAAATCACAGTGGAAGATTAGAGACTTGGAGAGTTGGAGAAGCATAGTATCTAGCAAACATCCTCAATCAATAGAATTACAGCAGGGGGTCAAACAT
The DNA here is from genome assembly GCA_000484575.1 of Olivierus martensii. Classification (NCBI taxonomy): domain Eukaryota; kingdom Metazoa; phylum Arthropoda; class Arachnida; order Scorpiones; family Buthidae; genus Olivierus; species Olivierus martensii. The sequence goes on along the minus strand of AYEL01065047.1, from coordinate 2,137 downwards.
CCCTAATCCAAGTCATTGCATCAATGTCGTAGTTGTATGGTGATTACTTCTTGCATTACACTCCCTTAACCGTGGTCATTTGGGATGAGTATGAATCGTCCTTAATCAGATCTCAAAAATCTTTAATTTAGCTTTTTAATTAGTAACCATTCTAAATTTTAATTTTTCTGTTGCTCCTTATATAAAGTTCGACAGATTTAAGCAGGAACCAATTTATTCACGCAAGCATATTCTTCCTTTGGGAATAACAGCTGTTACTTTCTAACATGGCGATCTGTTCGGACGTAGTATGCAAAATAGGACTGCTTTTTAAACCGTTTTGAGTAAAACGAAGGCATACATGTCCAAATCACGATTCCTGACGTTAAAAGTATCGAACTGATCATTTAAAATTTTGCTTAGTCACCAAAAGGATTGATAAAAAAATCTTCACGCATCATGCTTATGGGCAATTCCTTAATTGTATTCTTCTGTCTATCGAAACTTGCTGACGGAGCTTATCACGTGACAGTGCAGCAAATTTGGCACCCCCAGGTCCCTAAGGTTGATGCCTGTTGATGATAGATGGCAGTGAAGTTGGTGCATTGGTTGGCGTGGGAAAAGAGCGATGTCTCCCCCCTGGAGGAGTTAGTGAAAGACTTGTACGCACAATAGAACGGGAGGGCAAATTTTTGGAAGACTTCCAGTCCATTAGCAGAAAAGCAGACCAGATGTTGGTAGTGTATATGCAATGCTGCGCTTGTTACAAGATGAGATTAATGTTCCGAAAATCTCCCGCCGCGATCAAACTCTACAAAACTTTAACATTTATTAAACCTCTTGATCTTTTATTATGCATTTTTTGGTTTATTACGCGCTCGAGTAATTTTTATAAACCTTTTTTTTTTTTCTTCTTTTTATTAACTCCAAAATCGGAGTTTTGGAATAACATACACACAAGCAACCACGTGTTATTTTTTTAAAAAATCTGGCAAAAAAGAATCATTGTTTTAAATCCGCTTATATCATTGCACATTTGACACCATGCGACGTTAAAAACGATAAGGACGTCCCCTTGGGTACGGTCCCCCTGATTTAGGGGAACATAAATGTCACAGGTTACGTAATGCGAACGTTGTGAGTCCGACGTACGACAGTTACGTCATTAGCTAGGTATTGTGATAGTTATCTTAGAGTTTGATCGCTGTTCTTTTTTCACAAAAACCTGATTTTTCGCAGTTTTTGTAATTTCAGAATGCTCTCAAAGAGAACCGAAGAGTCACTTGTATAAATCAGTGTGTGAATATTATCTAAGAGTGCAGGACACACAGATCTATACATATTTTGTGGAGGATATAAAAGAGCATTTACATCTAAGAGCGCTAATTTAAATAATTCATCCTCGCATCACTCACACAAAACGGTGATTTATAGCAAGAAAAGACATAAAAAATCAATTTTTTCAAGTAAATATTTACATATATACAGACTTTATACACAAAAAATAATATTTTAGGGGATAATTAATTCCAGATTCATGTTCCAGTAGGAATAATTTTGTTTAAAAGTCCTTATAATTTATTCCAAAAATATTTTTTATTGCTATCTTAGGGTACTAAGAGAGTGTCTATTCTCTTTTAACAGGTTGCGAGGACACAATTTGCACAGTCGCCGAGCAGCCCAAAAAACAGCTACTATCTCCAACGAACGTTGTGGATAGGATAGGATTCGCCTACCAGCATGCATCGTGGATGACGACTGATTGGAGCTGTGTGGTTTTCACCTATGAGAAAACCTTCCAAAGTAATAGTGATGGAACTGTGTGGGTCCGGAGCTCTGTGGGACAACATTTCAATGCTGCTTATGTCCATCCCAAAAGTACTAGTGGACGCTTTTCTGTAAGTCAATGTGGCCATTTGTTCAATTTCATACACCCAAATAGGACAAGGGAGGAAGATATATTCACATGTTACTTGAAATTTAAGAAAAAGAATTATCCACTTGCCTAGCAGCTAAACCTGTTGCGCTTTAATGAGATATATATCCTATGTTACGAGATCTTTTGGATGGCTCTGTTTCATTTACTTTTGAAAGACATTGGTTCTGTTGATATAAGCGTTATGTAACCGCCTGCATATTTACATGTGAGAGTGTAGGC
>AYEL01065046.1:0-51730 GCA_000484575.1 Olivierus martensii | reverse complement strand
TATATATATACTGTTAATCCTTAATATATACATATATATGCATATACATATAAGAGATGAGTTATGTTGGTTGATCCATATAGAAACTATGAATAAGGAAAAGGCCCAAAAAATATTATTGGATCTTTTATAAGTATAGAATGCAGTGAACCTAAATAAAATAATTGAATAGCTACTTTAACTAATAGAATTTTATAATTATTGAAATTAATTTTTTTTTAATAAAAATTTGAAATGTCTGTGGAAGAGGAGAAATAGAAAGATCGATTTCATCAAACAATAATGAAACTAAATCACTTTTTGTCAAACAATAAAATAATGTGATTGCTTCTCATCAAATAATAAAAAAGAAGTTATATAAGTTCACTTTCCAAGAAAGTACAGATGAGAGTTGGTCACAACAGAGAAGAGAACACATTTTAAAAACAAGATGGCAGAAATGTATCCAGAAAAGGGTGAATCCATGTTTTGTCTCATTGATAGTTGTCTGATAAGGACTAGGGAATGAAGATATAAAAGGTAATGGAAGAATGAAGTAGATGATTTCTCTCTTACTCTCTCTTCCAGGTATGCTCTCTCACATCAAATAATTCTATTCGTTTGGGGAAATGTGTAAAGTCTCGTTAAATTGTAGATCTTCATTGTATACTTTAATCATTGACACTTACGTTTTGATGTGATGAGGTTTAATGAAATGGATTAATCTTGTATTTTATTTTCTATTTATTTTAAATAAATATATATTATTTGCTTTATATGCATTTCTGAATCAATTCTGTCCTGGATCTTTGCATCATTTACTTATGACCCTTATTTGAAAATATGATAATTGTTTGATATTTGTTTTTTTTGGTCATCCACTTTGGGATTTTCACATAAATAATATTTTTCAGTTCTTATATTTTTAAGAGAGTAGAAAAAAAATTGATAAACTTATAAATAATATTTTAGAATTACTCAACAGAAAGAAATGAAGAAAGCTGCTTATGATGATTGAAAAACTTAGAAACAATTATTACTATTTTGATCATTTTATTATAGAAAATTATATTAGACAAATGTTTCCTAATGTATGTTATGTGTAATGCTACTTATTAAGAAATTTAAAAAATAATAATAATTATAATAAGTATCTAGACCAGGGGTGTCAAACTGGCGGGCCTCAGCAGCCCTTGAAGTGATTTTTTGTGGCCCCCCAACGTTCTTAACTAAAATGAAAATGAGAACAATATTTTACGAAATAATAGTAAGTAATTCTCACTTCATAATTATGTCATATGCTATGATACACTAGTTTGATTTTAATGAAATTTGTTGTACAAGTTTTTTTTCAATTGGCCTTATAGGACATATACAGAAGGCCTCAATTAGTGTGAATAATGGGTCCCACAAATTTCTTGTACTATTCAAAGAATTAACTATATGTAAAATATGGTAATTAATTCTTGCTTTTTGAGATTCCGGACATTAGCCAACCTCACGATGAATAACCACAATACTAACTATTTAAGAAATATTTATTTTCATATTTTACATTGTTGTTCATCTAAATTAATAACTTACCAGAAATTGTATCTCATACCATCATCAAACCAACTTACGAATTATTGTGATCATTTTTATGCTGCTCAATCACATCCATTTTTTGCTGCAGTGTAATCACTAACCACTTCTTTTTTTCGTTTCCTGTTCTATCATCAAAAGTGTTCTTACTTTTATACATTTCAATACTTTTTTAAAAAGAAAATTCTGTATTATACTGTATGTATACGATATCAAAGCTGAATAATAGTAATGTTAAATAGCTAACGGCAAAAAAACCCATGTTTTTGGTGTTTCACCTCTTCAAAGCCAAGTGATTGTTCTTGGACTGTTCCTTGTCCGATTGGGGTTGCTCTGCTTACCCCGCATCATATCCCATCGCAACAAGTTCAGCTCTCCATATCCCTTGAGGCTGTTGCCACTCAGATCTCGCTGGGCTCTCTGTTAAGCATCTGCTCTATTTGCCACCCAATACATCTTTTACTTTCACTGAACTGGAGCATTTATTGGACCAATTACCCCAATCATTTTTGTTACTAGGTGATTTTAATAGCCACAACATCCTCTGGGGAAGCCAAAACACTAATACCCGTGGTCGAATTGTGGAACGTCTGTTAACAGACTGTGATCTCTCTGTCTTGAATACCGGGAAATCAACATATTTCCATACATCAACCCAGACATATAGTGCCATAGATCTTTCATTATGTACCCCGGACATTTTTCCAGACTGGTCATGGGAGTGTCACCCTAATCTGCTGGGTAGCAATCACTTCCCAATTCTGCTAACTAATCAGAATGATAATCATTTCCTCCCAACATTGGTTCCACACTGGAAGATAGAAGCTGCTGATTGGCCTAGATTCACTTCATTAGCATTGATTACTGAGGCAATGGTGTCTACTCCAGATTTGGACGAGGCAGTAAATATGGTAACGTCCAGCATACTCACTGCAGCAGAAGCTACTATCCCAAAAACATCCACACAACTTCCCCGCCATGCTAAACCTTGGTGGAATGCAGAATGTGCCAAAGTACTGCAGAGACAGAGAGCATCCTGGAATCAGCATGGTAACGTCCAGCATACTCACTGCAGCAGAAGCTACTATCCCAAAAACATCCACACGACTTCCCCGCCATGCTAAACCTTGGTGGAATGCAGAATGCGCCAAAGTACTGCGGAGACAGAGAGCATCCTGGAATCGGTTTAGACGATACCCCAATCCAACAAATCTGGTTGAATTTAAAAACGCTAGAGCCCAAGCTCAACAGATGCGACGTATGGCCCAACGCTCCTCTTGGCAGAGATGTTTCCAACATAAATACCCAGACGACATGCAAACAACTTTGGAGTAAAATCAGAAAGATAACTGGTAAATACACTCTGTAATATAAGTAAAAGGATGTAAGAAAAATTTTCACAAAATGTAAAAGAAAGGATTTTTTATTCATGAAAAATTTCATGAAGAACATAAAGAGATGAATATAAAAATAAATGACAATTGAAAATAATTTATATCACATCACAACTTGACACTGTGAATAAATGTGTAAAAAAAGTAGGACGACACTTACAAATAGTAAAGAAAAAATAAAAGATTAATATGAGGTTTTCTTTCCATTAGCAGGTATTACCTCAAAGACTCAATTTGGCATAGAAACAAAAAGAGCTTGAATTTCAGTTTGGCAAACATTGGCCCAGACCATGTCACAAGCTTCCCGGAGTTCGTGTATAGATTCATATTGTCTGCCTCCGTCATAAACACGTTTAACCAAAATTGCACAGATGTTTTCCACAATGTTCAGGTCTGGGCTTCTTGATGGCCATGGTAAAACCTGGACATTGTTGTTTGCAAACCAGGTTTTCACACCTCTAGCCGTATGGATGGAAGCTCCATCTTGCTGAAAAATCCAGTCTTCTCCACCTAGATCAGAGCCATAAGGAAGAAGTGCTGATTGAAGTAAATGAATGTAATCTGTATGTTTTAGTCGGCCATGTAGAAAGGACAGGCATGTTCTTCCCCCATATCCAACAGCAAGCCACACCATCAAACTTCCTCCTCCTTGCTGTCGAGTTGAGTAATGTTGCTCCTCATTTCCTAGACAATGCCAATAATATTGAGAGCCATCAGGACCGTCTAAATTAAACTTTTTCTCGTCCGAGAAAACAACAGACAACCATTCCGTACACCAAGACATGTGTTCTTTAGCCCAGGCTAAGCGATTAACTATGTGTTTATTCGTCCACTTAGGATGATGCTTCCGCTTCTTAAACTCGAAGGCTTTGGATTGCTTAACGTAATTATAAATGGTTTGTCTGCAAACATGTGTTAGCCCTGTTTGTCGGTGGACCTTTGAAATGCTAGCACCTTTCTTTTTTAACTGTCTGCAGATGTTTCTCTGGTCACGAGGTGAGAGTTTTTTCGGTCTCCCAGTCTTCTTTTTCTTCCCATGGGTTTCAGGGTTTCTCAGGAATGACGAAATAGCATTTCGGCCTACTTTAAGCATACGTGCAATCTCCCTAACACCTTTTCCAGTCTCTTTGTATGCTAGTGCTTGGCCCTTTTGAAAATTGCTTAAAGGAATTCCTCTTGGCATTCTGACGATAAAGCCTAATCATTAATTAACAGCAAGAAAGTATTCTTGTCTCAACAAGTGCTGCTATGACTACTGTGTAAAAATATGCAAATTATTTATGTTTTACATTCAATACATACTCATAACAATTAATGTCCTCCTACTTTTTTGCATATTTATTCACAGTGCCAAGTTGTGATGTGATATAAATTATTTACTATTTCTGTAACTTATTTTCAATTGTCATTTAGCGTTTCATGAATAAAAAATCCTTTCTTTTATGTTTTGTGAAAATTTTTCTTGTGTCCTTCTACTTATTTTACAGTATGTATACTTCTAAACCAATTACAATTCTGACCTCTGGTGCATACCTGGTCCTACAGCCCATACGCCCGCTGATATATCTAATGTCCTGGCCACACATTTCAGTCAGGTGTCCAGTAACACAAATTATGAGACCGACTTTAACATCCTGCGTGTTGCTGCCGAAAAACATCCCATAAATTTTCACTCCAATCTATCTGCTCCCTATAACAGAGAATTTACCATGCATGAATTTACCATGGCTATTCAAAGGTCTGGAAACACGGCAGTTGGTCCTGATTCCATTCATTATGCCATGATCTGTCACTTGTCATCCTCTTCACAGTACTATTTGTTGTTGCTGTTTAATCGGATCTGGTCTACCTGCACCTTCCCCAACAAATGGCGTCATGCAATAGTGTTAGCCTTTCCGAAACCTAATAAAGATCTAACTGTTCCAAATAACTATAGGCCAATCGCTTTGACAAGTTGTTTATGCAAAGTAATGGAGCGTATGGTAAATGCTCTCCTTACGTTTCTCATGGAAAATCATAAAATCCTCTCCCCCTTTCAAAGTGGGCTTAGAGTAGGTCAGTCTACAATATGCAACCTCTTGCGATTGGAGACATCTATCCGCCAAGCCTTCGTGAAGCGGGAACATATGGTATCGGTCTTCTTTGATATAGAAAACGCATATGATCATACCTGGCGTTATGGAATCCTTAGTGATTTATATAATATTGGTCTATGTGGCAACTTGCCAATATTTATACAAAATTTTTTACAAAACAACATTTCAAGTACGCTTGGGAAACATTCTATCTACCACTTTCACTCAAGATCAAGGTGTACCACAGGGAAGCATTCTGAGTGTCACCTTATTTATCTTGCGTCTCAATGCAGTCTTGGCTGAGCTGCCCCTACTGTTCAGGGTAACCTCTATGTAGATGACCTTCAGATTGATTGCAGCTCTACCAGTATGCGATTCATTGAGCGGCAGCTCCAGGTTGCTCTGAACCGGAGATTAAAATGGTCTCGCAGTAATGGTTTTATCTTATCCGAAAAAAAAAACGTGTGTATGCACTTTTGCTGCCGGCGTGCCCTGCACCCAGACCCAGAATTGTATCTAGGTTCTACTCTGGTGCCCCTCTCTATAGAGATGACATTCCTTGGTCTTATTTTTGATAACAAACTTACTTTCCGTCCTCATATTATTAATCTTAAGGCGTGCTGTATACAAGCATTAAATTTATTAAAAATGCTCAGTCGAACATCGTGGGGTGCAGATCGACATAGTCTGCTCCATATATACTGCACAGTAGTGCGCTCCAAATTGGACTATGGTGCCATTATTTATGGTTCTGCGGCACCATCAGTACTTCAGATGCTTGATCCAGTACACCATCAGGGTATCAGACTTTCAACAGGTGCCTTCCGAACATCACCCATCTGGAGTCTTTATGCAGATGCTAATGAACTACCTTTATCCTTACGCCGCCTGAAATTATCGTTACAGTACTATATTCGCCTCAGGGCACAGATTGCACATCCATTATGGAACAGTATTTTCATTCCCCCTCACCAAACCCTGTTTGCAGCCTGACCATCATGTATTCCCACATTTGGGTTACGCATGCAAAATCTTGAATCTGATATCTCATTCCCCCTGGATTGTATTGCTCCCATGCCTTATACTTCCAGTGCACCATGGGAATGGTCCCTGGCCAGTGTGAACCTGGATCTCACTCAATATTGTAAGGATATGACTACACCATCCATTTATTGTTCACTATTTAATGCACACCATCATTCCTTCCACCAGTTCACTCCTATATACACAGATGGTTTGAAAATAAATGGTCAGGTTAACTCGGCATGTGTTTGTGTAGATTATGTGACTACATGCTCATTGCCATCGTCAGCTTCAATCTATATCGCTGAGCTACATGCCATCTATTTGGCTCTTCACCATATCTTGCAGACAAAGTACACCCAGAGCATTATATACTGTGATTCACTCAGTGCCTTGCAAGCACTAGGGAACATCCGCTCCCAACGACACCCTGAGCTCTCTAAAATATTCCAGTTGCTTTGTCCTTATACTTCCAGTGCACCATGGGAATGGTCCCTGGCCAGTGTGAACCTGGATCTCACTCAATATTGTAAGGATATGACTACACCATCCATTTATTGTTCACTATTTAATGCACACCATCATTCCTTCCACCAGTTCACTCCTATATACACAGATGGTTTGAAAATAAATGGTCAGGTTAACTCGGCATGTGTTTGTGTAGATTATGTGACTACATGCTCATTGCCATCGTCAGCTTCAATCTATATCGCTGAGCTACATGCCATCTATTTGGCTCTTCACCATATCTTGCAGACAAAGTACACCCAGAGCATTATATACTGTGATTCACTCAGTGCCTTGCAAGCACTAGGGAACATCCGCTCCCAACGACACCCTGAGCTCTCTAAAATATTCCAGCTGCTTTATGACATTTCTATGCACTCCTGTATGGTCCAGTTCTATTGGGTCCCTGAGCATGTCGGAATACGGGGAAATGAGATTGCGGATATGGATGCAAAGAATCTAGCACCTCTATTTCTGTCAGTCACTCAAGTTCCCTATTCAGACTTTTTCCCAAGTATACAATCTGCTGTATGCAAACTATGGCAAAACCAATGGAGCACAAAACTCTCAAATAAACTGTATGGTATTAAACCTGTGTTGGAGGACTGGCCTTCCTCACTTTGGAAAAATCGGAAAGAGGAGGTAGTGCTGGCCCGTCTCAGAATTGGACATTGTAGGATGACCCATTTGCATCTCCTGAAAGGGGACTCACCACCAGTATGTCCATGGTGCGATGAATCTTTAACTGTCTCTCACCTTTTTACCTGTGGATATCTTAAGGGACATCGTTTGGGCTGCTTCAACCGTCCTGATGTCACTCTGTCAGAAATACTATCAGATGCATCAAATGTGTCTGCAGTCATTTTATATCTAAAGCATACTAGTATTTATCAATGTATATAACTTCAATGTAAGATCCTTGTACCTTATTGATGCTTGAACTTCCGCCTCCTCCTTTGACTCTTGTACTGCTATCTTCTACCATCACAGAAATACATAACCCTGTGTTTGGTGCAGCATGGCCCAGGTGGTCCTTGTGCCAGTAATTCCTACTAAACAAACAAATAAACAAACCTTGTCCGGTTTTACTAACCGAAAATTAACATTAATTTGTTAATTGACATCGTAAAAGGGGACGGACCTTTAATTAACATTAATTTGTTAATTGACATCATAAAAGGGGACGGACATTTGATAAGTGACTGTTCTTGGACTGCTCCTCGTCTGGTTTTATTAACTGAAAATTATGTGACTGTTCATGGACTGCTCCTCGTCCGGTTTTACTAACCGAAAATTAACTATTGTTCTTGGACTGCTCCTTGTCCAGTTTTACTAACCAAAAATTAACGAAATTTGTTAATTGACATCATAAAAGGAGGCAGAGCTTTGTTAGTAAGAATGCTTGTCCAGTTTTACTAACTGAAAATTAACATTAATTTGTTAATTGACATCATAAAATGGTACTAACCGAAAATTAACATTAATTTGTTAATTGACATCATAAAAGATTGAAAGCCAAGTGACTGTTCTTGGACTGCTCCTCGTCCAGTTTTACTGCCCTTCAAAGCCAAGTGACTGTTCTTTGACTGCTCCTCGTCTGGTTTTACTAAACAAAAATTAACGGTAATTTGTTAATTGACATCATAAAAGGAGACGGAGCGTGACTGTTCATGGACTGCTCCTCGTCCGGTTTTACTAACCGAAAATTAACTATTGTTCTTGGACTGCTCCTTGTCCAGTTTTACTAACCAAAAATTAACGAAATTTGTTAATTGACATCATAAAAGGAGGCAGAGCTTTGTTAGTAAGAATGTTTGTTAATTGACATCATAAAAGGGGATGGACATTTGTTAGTAAGACTGATCTATATTGTTCTTGGACTGCTCTTCGTCCAGTTTTACTAACCGAAAATTAACATTAATTTGTTAATAAAAGGGGACGGACCTTTGTTAGTAAGACTGGTCTATGCTTACAACATGCAAAAGGAAGCGGAGCTTTGTTAGTAAGACTGGTCTATGCTTACAACTCACGGACCTTTGTTAGTAAGACTGGTCTATGCTTACAACTCGAATTAATCAAATATTTGCTCACACTAAGTAAAAAATGGTATCATTTTTATAAATTGCACTAATTGGATATTGCATTATTCGAACTCGCACTAATTGAGGCCTACCTTACATACAGATGACTTTCAAATTGGTGGCACAAACTAAGTGCTTTCCTGCAAGGACTACATCATTTTGTGTGAAATTTCTTATCAAAAAAACAATGAGAACCTGTATTTTTTTTGATAGCCAAATACAATAATCAAGTTCCAAACAATCCCTCTTTGAATGACATGTATAAAGGATGCACTAACGGGCTTGTTAAAGATTTATTTGTTGTGTTATTAACTTATTTAAAAAATGTAAGTAGTTATGGATATTTGAATTTATAAAATTTTAATGCAAACTTTTGTTTTTGTACAGAAAATGTGACTTTTAACACTTAATAGAAAATTAAAGATTGATAGTGAGGAATTAAATTAAAAAATTATGTATAATTAAAAGCAGTTATGTAGTAATTATATATTTTTGCAATATGTTCATTTGATTACACAATGTTTTTAATTATCCTATCTATATTTCTGAATCTTTACTCTAAAATGTAATTTAAAAAAAATTAAATATGATGTGGCTCGCAACAATCTTTCAGGCTTATTAAATGACCCTTGAATTAAACTGAGTTTGATATGCCTGATCTAGACTATTATCTTTAGAAAAATCAAAAACCAAATAATAAATACATAACAGTAATACTATGTATTTATTATTTGTTTTTATTATTAATTAAAATAATTTTTAATGTAGCTAAACTATTACATTACATTAATAGATCATTGTGATATAGGAATAAAAAAAAGTTATGAGATAAATTTTAAATGGAATTAAAATTAAATAAAAATTATACTTTATATTATAAATATAGTGGTATGTCAATATTGCAAAAGTCCCAAAGATAATACATGAATAATTGATTAATTTAGATTATTTGATGATAGATGATGATGGCAATTTAACTCTAAGAAACATAAGAATTCATGTCAATAACTGATCAGTATTGCCAATGACCACTGATTTTGATCAGTGATGTTATTGCCAGCTTTTACACTAATGGTCATTTAACATAATTATTTATAATATACACATATATATAACAAATAAAGATTGGAAAGTTATCATGATAATGTTTCCTAAACTTCAAATTAATTCCTAGAACAGACATGTCAAATTCACAGCCCACTCTACTGCCATAAACATTTTAAACAGTCATGCATTTTACATATTTTAACTACTGTACGAGGTGCGTTCAAGTTCTAAAGTCTCCAATTTTTTTTTTCTGACAAAATACTTAACCCAGAAAGTTGTCACTACTGTTACTTCTCAACGTAATCACCATGAAGCCGAACACATTTTTCACAACGTCGGCACCATGATTCCATGGCTGCTGAGATCTCTTCTTTAGGGGTATGTTTTGCCCACTGGAAAATCGCTGAAGCAACAGCAGCTCGGTTGGAAAATGAGCGGCCACGGAGAGTGTGTTTAATGGTTGGAAAAAGCCAGAAATCGCTAGAAGTGAGGTCTGGTGAGTATGGAGCATGGGAAACTATTTCAAAGTTGTTATTTTGAAGAAACTGCTGAGTTAGGAGTGCCCGATGAGCAGGGGCGTTGTCTTGATGAAAAAGCACCCATCCAGTCTTGTTTGGTCATTTTTTATGCAATGCTGGAAGGAACTTTGTTCGCAAAACTTTTTCGTATGAATTAGCTGTAACAGTTGTACCCTTTGGAACACAATGCGTGAGGATTACACCTTCGCTGTTCCAAAACATGGCCACCATAACTTTCTCAGCAGAGGCTGTGACTCAAAATTTTTTCGGTGGCAGTGAAGCAGTGTGCTTCCATTGTGAAGATTGGCATTTCGTTTCGGGGTTAAAGAATGGCATCCACATCTCATCCATCGTCACAACTGATGAAAAGAAAGCACCATTCATTGCTGCATCACGTGTCAACATCTGCTGACAAATTGCCACCTGCACAGACTTGTGTTCATTGGTCAGCATTTGTGGGACCCACCTTGAAGAAACTTTCGCATTTTCAACTCATCATGCAAAATGGACTCCACAGACCCTACGGAAATGCCAAGTTTAGAGCAATATCATGCACACCTAAACGAAGGTCTTCCATAACAACTTGTTCCACACGAGCAATCATGGTTTCCGTCCAGCTGGTTCGTGGTCGAGGCTGCTTTGGTTCATTGTCACATGATTCTCAACATTCTTTAAACTTTCGCACCCACGAACACACATTTTTAACATTTATGATGCCTTCATCATATGTCTTGCTTAATTGGCGATGAATTTCGATGAGTGTTTCACCCCGCAAGTGGAAAAAACGAATGATTACACGTTAATCTTGTAAACTAAACTTCGCCATTTTCACGCCAACGTTCACAGTATTCACACCATTCACAGTATAGTGCTGCCATCTATATTACTAAAGACAAAATATTTCCCGGAAATTTTAAAAGCATCCTGATCTTTCTACTTATTCTCACTGCAGAGAAAAAAATTTGGAGACCTTATAACTTGAACGCACCTCGTATTTAATTCATAAATACAATAATAAGTAGTTATTAATATAAGAGATGATGGCACCATAGTATGATTAATAAATAATTATTAAAATAGCAGTTTACTTCTGAATTTGTCCATTAGAGGTAAAATTAGACTTGTTTTGGATTATTAATTAAAATTTCATTAATTCAAATAATAAATAAAATTAATATAATCTATTTTCTTTGTTTTACAAGAATACACTTAAATTTTGACCAATTTTGCACTTCTGTAAAAAAAAAAAAAAAAAAAAAAATGTAAATGTAAAAAAAAAAAAAAAAAAAAAAAAAAAAAAAAAAAAAAAAAAAAAAAAAAAAAAAAAAATGTAAATGTAAGAAACAACTAGGACTATAACTGATTTGAATGTTTAGAGCAGGAGTGAGCAGAAAGCGGCCCACGGGCCAGATCCAGCCCGCCGCATAAAGTAAAACATATTACAGTTTTAAGACCCACATTTGTAAAATTTACTCAAAGAAAAAATAAAATAACGGATACTCTGTGGCATAAAATAATGGACACACTCACTACTGTACACATAGATTACCAAATTACTCCAAATTTTGATGATATAAGGTCTACACGTACACTACCGAGTTAATCAAATTTTGATGATATAATTAATTATGAGCATAACAAATTTCACCTTCATATTAAGTTGTAAATTTGTTTTTACAAAAATAATTATGTAGGTAGCATTCACATTAAGTTGTAAATTTGTTTTTACAAAATTAATTATGTAGGTATCTATGTAATTAATTTGTAACATTTCTGATGTAATAGGTTGTTAGCAATCAATCAATTTGATAAAATACTTATGATTTTAAAGAAAATTATCTCAATTTATTAATTCATAGAATGGATTATTTTCTGTTTCTAATGAAAAAAGTTTTTATGGACGCTTTTGAACTCTTTGCATACAAACAAAAGCTAAGAAAATAACATAAGAAAAATATATTTTAAAAATAATATTGATATACGAATATATTCTTTGCGTAAGTATCACAAAAGTAACTACATACCATAGCAAGATTGACAAGAACGTATGCAGATAAATTGGCACAACCATTATTTTTGTCCTGTGTGACGGTGAGGGGAATATATTTGTGCAAGAATCAATCTTGCTTGAACTTGAATAGTCATTTTTTGTCAAAATAATTTTTTTAATTATTAATAGATTAGCTAAGGTTATCATCAGTAATTTCATTACATAATTACAAAATGGTGCCATAAAATTAAAATCGCCCTTAGGTAAATTTCAATTTTTATACGGCCTGCTTCATCCCGAAGATTGTTTATCCAGCCCTCGGCAAAAATAATTGCCCACCCCTGGTTTAGAGTATGGTCCTCTAAATATTCATTTGTTCATTAAACAGCCTCAATAAGAACTGAATTTGACACTCCTGCCCTATAGGTTAATTTGTCTAGTTTAGATAACTTTGTTAATATTCTCCTATTTATAGTATGATATGTTATCCATGCATTATTGTTATTTTCCAATATTCAATGATGATGTAGAAATTTATGTAAAAATGATGTAACTCAAGTACATTATAACTTATTCAAAAGAAAAATAATTCAATTTGTTTTATTATTACAAATATAAATTCTCTTAATGAATGAAGTTGCATAGTTTTCAAGAAACATATTAAGCACATTTTTCATTTGCATTTGGTGTACAATATTGTGTGTATTTTTATGAGTCCATTATATTATTTTCAGCTGCTTCTTCATTGAGAGTGATTTTCCCGATATGAGAGATTTCTCTTTGCAAGGAATGAACTGTAATTATGAATAATTTCACTTAAGATTGTCATATTCAAAATCTAAATTCAGATTAAAACAATTAATATTAATTGCAATTTTACACTCTGTAAAATAAGTAGAACAAGAAAAATTTTCACAAAATGCAAAAGAAAGGATATTACAATGGCAATTATCCATAATAACTTCAGTACAAAAGTTGGATTGCCATTATGATTTAATCATTCATATGTTTGTTTCGCCACTTTTATAAATACAAACCCTTGCAGAAATGTTATTGTAAGAGCACTGAATGCGCTAGCAAACTGTGCAATATCTAATTGGTTTTGTAAAAATATGAATGGAGCAATCGACTATTCAAATACTCAAGCGTATAGTTCTCTGACCATCTGGTTGTTTTGATAGAATTCGAAGTTTACATAGGGCTTCTAAAAATAGTTAGTTTCTATTTGGCTTCTTCTATGTTGTTTTTATTGCAATGAGTAATTTTAGAATTTGTTGTTGACATTATAACGTCAGCAGTATAAATTTTTCAAAACAACTATAGTATGGATGAACATTAGAGAAAGAAAGGATTATGTTCATAATCATCTCATAGATTACTTAATGAAAAGTATCTACAACATATTTATTTATTTTTAACTGATAAATTTATGCATAATGTGAATCCTTTAAATCTAACTTTTGCAAGTGAAAAATTGAACAAAATACACTTAACTTCGAAATATAATTCGATGGAATGGACTCATAATTAAAAGAGAACTTAAATATGAAAATTCGGTTTTTTTGTCATTTAAATTATTCAAAAATAAAGAATTTATTGCAGTTTCCATTCAAATCAGTTACAGTTGGTTGGCAATATTCCTTACTTCGCTATTGGAACAATCTTCGAAGGTCGTATTGTACCTCACCGTCCGAAGAAAATTGTCATCTTTTCAAGGTCTTGAGCTATTGAAACTCTTTTGAAATCAGTTGGTGAATGCTCGGTACATTGTATAGGATCTTTCGAACATCTTCCCACCTCGTTGACCCGAGTGTTTCTGTTGTCAACCAACAACTATGCGATCCAGCTTTGTCATGCAAGAGAATTACCACCTGTCGGTCGAAAATCCATTAACAATAACCCCGTGCCTATCTAGCAACGAAGTTAAGGTAATCTTTCTGACAGGTTTTTTTCACATTCTGATATTCATCTGACACGATTATCGCTGTTAAACTTTGACTCGGATCTTATCGGCACGTAACAACTTCCTTCAAAAATGCACATCTCTCCCACTGATAATGTGCTAATGTCCGTTTATATTCCACTTTTTTATCATCAAGAATCTATCCGAATCGATCAAACTAGGCTGAATTTATTAGCGAATCTTATAATTTATGTCACAGCAACTCTTATCTTTTACCGATTTTAACGTAAAATAGATAAATTATATCGACAAACTTACTCTGTTCCATAAACAGATCTTGTTTAGTAGAATTTTCGGAGGTAATTTCCGCTTCCTTAAGGATTTTAGAGCATAAATAATTAAAGAGAAAATCTGTGCTGATCTGATTGTACTTCTCCACAAGTTTATCAGTTTGGCACTCGCACTGAATGTTTAAAAGAGTAAAAAAAATAAAAATTTAACTTTATATAAATATAAAAACATTATATTCGGATGCGGATCTACTTACTATCTCGCTTAATTGTAAATAAATAACTTCGTGGGTCAAAGAGTAGCCAGAATAATGCGGAGAAGTCATTAAAACCCAACACTCATCTTTAATAGCACACTGACAGAAGTCACTCTGACTATCATAAAAAAAAGGAAAAATTTTATGAATTTTATATAATTTTCTACTTAATTATATATTTTCTTTACATTGTATAAAATTATTTTACAATCATAAATTTTCTGCATAACAGGAGAGAATTTTGTTCTGTGTCTCACATGCCTTTTGAAATATTTTTAAAAATTCTCTTCTGAAATTAACAGCAGAAAAAAGAACTTTACATTAAAGAAGAGATAAAGAAGAGCAATTCAAAAATTCAATAGTTTACATACTCTCTTCCGATAATCTCCGATAGGCATTTATCAGAAATCGATTCGTTAAAATGCGTATCGATTAACGGTTTCCTATCGTGTTGGTTTTCTTTAGCTTTCCTATTATCATAATCGAGTGACCATAATCCGTTCGTCAGAATGTTACCGATACCTGAAAAAATTAACTTTTTTATTCGTTTCTCAAAAAAAAAAAAAAATATGTAAACTATCTATTAAAATAATTTTAAAAGTATCTTACTTCGATAATATATCGGTTCCGAACGTTCGATGTAAGGTATACCACGGTTTGCTATGTGTTCCGCTTTAAGTTGCAAACCAGAAATTACAGGTATCATATTTTCGTATGCCTTCTTTACCGGTTGATTCAAGAGAATCTGAAGCTGATCTGCAATTATAAAAATTAATATTAGATCAGTATACTTCATTTATGATGATTATTAAATAAAATTAAATTTAAAAAGCTATTTTTCCACGTATAAAGCCTTTAATGTTGCCCACCAGAAAAAAAAAAAAAAAATATGTAAACTATCTATTAAAATAATTTTAAAAGTATCTTACTTCGATAATATATCGGTTCCGAACGTTCGATGTAAGGTATACCACGGTTTGCTATGTGTTCCGCTTTAAGTTGCAAACCAGAAATTACAGGTATCATATTTTCGTATGCCTTCTTTACCGGTTGATTCAAGAGAATCTGAAGCTGATCTGCAATTATAAAAATTAATATTAGATCAGTATACTTCATTTATGATGATTATTAAATAAAATTAAATTTAAAAAGCTATTTTTCCACGTAGAAAGCCTTTAACGTTGCCCACCAGCTTCACAGCTATTTATATATATATTTTTGCTTTTATTAAAGCTATTTTTTATATAGAAAACCTTTAAGATTGCTCCTGAGCTTCATAGTTATCTATAATAATATTTTTTTTATTTTAATAAAGTTATTTTTCACGTAGAAAACCTTTAAAGTTACTCCTGAGCTTCACAGCTGTTCATATTATTTTTCTTTTATTAAAGTTATTTTTTAACGCAAAAAAACCTTTGAAGTTGCTCCTGAGTTTCACAGCTGTTTATAATAATATTTTTTTATTTTATTAAAGTTATTTTTCACGTAGAAAACCTTTAAGGTTGCTCCTGAGCTTCACAGCTGTTTACAATAATATTTTTTATTTTATTTAATTCTCTTATATGCGTTAATCTTATAAAAGAGTGATACACGAAAATATGCCTATATTTTAGTTTAAATAAAACTTACTTATTTTTTATATAATTTTTATTTAAAATATTTTTCTATAATTATCCAAATTTCTATACGAAATTCGATTTTTTTTTAAATAGAATATTCGTTTATTTTCTCACCGAAAGGGTTTTTTTCTATAATTAAACTTTAGCAATTTTCAAAAAAAAAAAAAAAAAAAAAAAAAAAAAAAAAAAAAAAAAAAAAAAAAACAAAAAAAAAAAAAAAAAAAACAAATAATGCGGTTTGGCAACACTTCATCTATAATTTCGACATCTTATTATACAGCGGTGCAGCTCCTTAATACCGACGTAATTATCTCTGTTTGTCTTTCATCTCTCTTGAGATGAATCGCCTTAAGAACATTCATGTGACTCGTCTGGTTCGTGAGCTCCTTTTTTTTTTAATGAATTTTCCGAAAAATGCGACATTTTAACCATTTTAAACGCCGAAATACAAATCGGCATTTAAAATCGCGTCGCTTCTAGCTATCCACAAGCGACGCGATTTTCTACGCTAGAAAAAAGAAAATCGCGTCGCTTCTGGAGAGCGAAAACTGGTCGTATTACTTTTTTAATATACTTTACGTATTAAAATTCGTAAAATAATTAAAAATATGAATATTTTTACTCACCGTCAGCCATGCGTATACCCAAAACTCCATCCAAATTAATGTTTTCTATGTGATAGTCCATGTATTCTAGAGCGCGGTTCAGTGCCGTGATGGTTCTCAAAAGTAGCGAATTTTCGTAAGTCGTGCACTGGACGAGACCCAAACATATCAAAAGTAACAGCATCTTCTTCCTCTTCGACGTGATGAGAACGATTAGGACAGACAACAAACACCTTCCTGTTTTTTTTCTTCTTCTTCTTCTTAATACATTTATACATCCGAATGACGTCGTTTATCATGTGATCGCATCGAGACAAGGATTTAAGAGGTTTAATTCAGTAATTGAGTTTTACTAAAATTTTTCTTGTTATTTTTAGAATATATTAAATGCGTAATTTTTGCATCTGATTAAACTGGTCGCATTTTAATAAACATTTCTAAATGGGATTAATGGCCAGGAGCAAAAAAACAGCCCTCTAAGCAATTTAACCTTTATTTCGCCTCCCTAAAAATTTTCTTGGAGGATTAATTTGCACATTTTAATAATAAAAATTCGAATAATTTGTTATTCTAATAGCTCTCTTAGGTAAAGGAGCCGATGACGATAATCCGTTTAATCTCAATTAATTATAATTGGGTTGTTACTGTATTAATTTACGCTTTTTGGTCGGTTCTAATTCGTTTGTTAGACACGATCCGCCATAATTCCTGATATTTAGACATTAGTAATGAAACAATGGCGCCAGTCATTTAACAATGGTCGTAATAAACTTTCTTCCCATTATTATTTTTTTTTTTTGAGTCGATTGGCAAATTATCATTAACGAGAAGTTATGCATCGTATCTTCTCTAAACGAAATTATATTTTGTTTCTTGAATAGAATTTATTATTTCTTACGTTGATATTAAACTAAAAATAAACTCTAGAGCATGTTTACAATGTCGAGTCTGTAGTAGGCCTACAGCAGGAAATTCAAACAAGCAGTTTATGTCATATTACATTTTTATTTTCTTTCATCAGACATGGAAAAAATAATTATAGTCTATTTTATATATATATATATATATAGAAGAGTTGATGGTATCAGTTATCAGGATAACTTAAATTTTTGCTTCACTTTCATTTGCACTGTCGGTGATTAAGGCTGAGAATTCCTTCTCCTTGACAGGCGGGAATGCCTCCAATCAGTTTAATACATTTTCCTGGTACAAATTTGACCTAAAAAAATATATAAAATAGTTAGTTAAATTTATTATACATCTGTTTAAACCGTTATCTTAGATATTATGCAAACAATCATTTTTCTTATGTCTGCAGGTAGAGATGATAAACGTAGTTTAACTTGTAAAGTATCTAGAAATTCGCTACTGTTTTAAGTAATATAGTGGTACAGAAGTAACAGAATATTTAAATTAATACTTTGTTAAAACATTTTCCATATTTCCTGAAAATTTCGGGCTCGAAACGATAAGACGTCGATGATCACGCGAAAAAAAAATAGCACTTACAGTTTGTATCTCGTTCTCGCAATCTGGTTCTCTTATGGGAGGAGGTGAAAGTAATTTTTCAAAATCTAATCTCCTGAACTCTTCTACATCGACATTTTTTAATATATCTTTTAAATTTCCAGGATTTTTTCCGGTCATTTTTCGCCAACGAGCCTGAAAAAATATATATATCGTAAGGATGAAAAATGAAAACAAATTTAATTTCTGGCATCTTCTGTATAACCTACTTACTCTAGCATCAAAATCATCTGAGTTATCTATTTTCGGCTTATCGTCTTGAAGAGGTTTCATAAAATTCTGTGATACAGTTTCTTGACAATTTAGTAAACTCAATAAAGCGAGGAATACAAAAGCAACTGAAAAACAAGTATCCAACATGGTCGTCTAGCTTTCGGAAGTTCTTCTTCTACCTTACCTTTTATGGTCCTTGTGCCTGAAAGTATTATAAACCAGGATTTTCTTCTATTTTATAGTGTATAAGTTTAATTAAGTTTGTTTACCTTTCCGTTAATTATCGACTCTCTTCATCCCACACTTGGTACAGTCTGCTGTTGCAAGTATTCCCAACCAATCATTGACTTTAATTTCCTGAGAAAGCTTTCAAATGCTTTATAAGATGCGTTAAAACACGGCGTACAACTTCTATTTTTTGTAGTTTAAATTTATAAATAATAAATAGCGTGGGTTCGAATTATTTTTATCAGATTATGCTATTTAATGAACTGTACGTTGTAGCAAAATTATAATTTTTTTATTATTCAAATTTCAAGCTGACTCATATTACCAAATTATATTATAAAGCATCACCACTGTAATAATTTTCTATAATAAGTAACTTTATTAAAAAACATGTTTTTTTTAATAATAATTAATTTTTTTAATAATTTTTTCGAAACTGAAAAATAATTAGCATATTTATTTGATAATTTTTCATTTTTGTTTAACATGCACGTGCAAAGAAAAACAGGGATGTATACGCAAGTTTTATAAGGATGGATCTGGATATATACACAAGTTTTAATGATAGCTCGGATTTATATACAAGTTTTATACTGACTGATCCTATATATACACAAGTTTTATAATGATTGATCCAGATATTAATATATACGTGAGTTTTATCGTGATCGATACGGATATATACACAAGTTTTATAGTGATTGATCCAGATATATATTATCAAGTTTTATACGTTAATTCGGATATATATACAAATTTTATACTATGATTCGGATATATACACAAGTTTTATACGATGGATCCATACACAAGTTATATACATGTTTATACGAAGTTATATACACAAGTTAATATATAAACACAAGTTTTATACGATGGATCCATACACAAGATATATACACCAGTTTTATACGATGGATCCAGATATATACACAACGATAGTTTTAACGATAGTTCAGATATATATACAAGTTTTATACGGATGGATTCGGATGCTTACGCAAGTTTTATAATAAATCAAAAAATTTGTGTAGCTACTTAATTTACGATGATAATACTTCTGTAGTAACTCTTTTTTTCTTATTAACAGAGTTATATTTAAGATGATCTTGAAATTTAAGAAAATGAAGCTTTACGCAAATTATTGTGTGTACATCTGGATGTTAAAATCATTGAGAATCATTTAGTGATTTTTTTAAATCAAATTTTTTGCATTTTCATCACTTTATGTGCCAATCATGCCGATATTGCATTCGTATGGGAACTGTTATATATTATAGAGAATGGCATCCGTACCAGGTTGAGGTCAACAGGCTTGGAGATCTCTACCGCGATGATGCTATTAATCATTTCCGAAAAATCCTAAAGGAGAGAGAAAAGCAATCTATATTGGACAGATTATAATCCTGAAGAAGAGAGAAAAGCAATCGACATTGGACAGATTTTTTATTATCCTGAAGGAGAGAGAAAAGCAATCAATATTGGTCAGATTCTTTATCAGAGAGAAAAGCAATCGATATTGGGCAGGTTCTTTATCGGAAAATAAACCTAATAGATGAAAATGCAAGACTATGTATGTATATATTATTGTTATTACTTATAAATAAGCATAGTAACATATAATTTTTTATTTGTTTTTTTGGGTCTCCAGAACGAATTAATCAAATTCGCATTAAAACCTATGGTAAATCGATGATCGGTTAACGAACAATTCGGATAACGAATATTGTCTTGGTCTCCAGAACGAATTAATTAAATTCCCATAAAAACCTATGGTAAATCAGGATCTCCAGAATGAATTAATCAAATTCCCATAAAAACCTATGATAAATCAATGATCAGTTAACGAACAATTCGGATAACGAACATTTTCTTGGAACAGATTATGTTCATTAACTGATCACCCACTGTATTTTTCAACATTAATAGTAATGATTTGAAAAATTGAAGTTGCACTTATAAAGCATTTGTAGTGAATATTAATACATATTTTACACTCTATTGACATCAAATATGGAATATATACAATTGTCCCATATGTTAAGACAGAATTGTATCTGGTGAGAATTTTTTTGAATTAATAACAATTCACAAAATTTGCTATCCATTTTCACCATTAAATCATGATTTAAATAAAATAGATATATGTGAACTCAGAATTTTGCTAAATGTTTGGGTTCAGTAATTAGCATATATTGTAAAGGAATTGATTAAACAGATTAGATAAAAATAATGGCCAATAAGAATAGGAAATGATGTTAACATCTGGATTAATGTGATGATATCATTGACTAAATTCTAAAGTAATAATATAAAAGGCCAAATTTTAAGATTAATTTCCAGAGTCATATACCAATATTGCGAAGACTAGACTTTTATGTTAATTCTCTTTTTACAACATTTTTACAACACTCTTGTAACATTAATTATATACCGGGTGTTTTTCTTGAAACCGAACACTCTGATTTTTGGCATGGAGCCAATTCTGATGCATTTATCATGTCAGGAATCGCTCGCTACGAAAATTTATTTTATATTTTTAATTCTAACGGCCATGCGTTTGAACGTATTGGCCGTTTTCAACGGATTCAAATCGGTGAAGGTTTTCAGCGGTTACGCCCGTGCGAAGAGTCGGACGACCCTAAGACCGGGAGATGGTCACAAGCGGTCGACGGATCAGCGGTTAAGAGGATAAGTTCCGTTCCGTCGATTACCGGTGCACTCAAGGGTATTTATTCTTTAAGTTCTTTTAGTTTCTTAACTGTAATTAAAGTTGTTTTATAATTTTTTGGTGTATCTTTATTTACAGACTACTGTACACTGAAATGTGACTTTATTGCACGTGACATAATCATACAACTTTACAGCAGATGTTCGAAGTGCCGTCCCGTTTCTGCTGAACAATACCATAGCCTATTTCGAAATTCTGTCATAGAATTGGCAATTTGTTGAGGAGTGATTTCGGCACTGGCAGCAATTATTGCCTCACGCAGTTCGATCTCGTTTTCGTGTTGCTTCTCGAGGATGAGTCGCTTAAGGTGGCCCCAGTAAAAGAAATCGAGAGGATTCAAATCCGGTGATCGTGCAGGATACGGAATATTTGGACTATTTGTTCCGATCCAGCGCTGGGGAAACTCTTCGTTCAGATACAGGACAACACGGCCACCGTTATGTGCTGGTGCTCCGTCTTGAAGAAACCACATATCTTCCTATTGTGGCATAAAAGAACAATATGAATTATTACTTGTGCATCATTTTAATGAAATTACTGTAACAACAAAACCCTAAAAATAATAGAAACACTGGTGGAACAATTTCATATAACATACCTGATTTCCCAATTGTCAAATTGCAGGTAAAATGCGATCACGTAGTAAAGACAAATAGACGTCTTGTGTGAGTCGGTCTGAGATAAAATATGGCCCAATTACTTGGTCGCCCACCAGTCCTGCCCAAACATTTACAGCTTTTTGATATTGAGTGCGTATAGCTGACATCTGGTGTTGATTATCCGCTGCCCAATACCGAACATTTTGGCGATTTGGAGCGTGATCGATGTAGAATGTACACTCATCTGAAACAATCAGTTTATAGAGCAGATTACCATCATTGTACAACAAGTCCAACATCTTCCCACAAAATAACATTCTTCTATCATCATCACCTGGAAGAAGTTCTTGATGGTATTGATTTTTGTACGGGAAGAAGTTTTCTTCTCTTAATGTTTTCCAAACGGATGATTTGCTGACGTGCAATTTATGCGCGATTGAGGCGCAAGAAATTCTGGGTTTTTCAATTACTGACATGCAAATCGCAAGTTTTACTTCCTTTGGTAAAGCTCGACTTGGGTGATGAACGGGTATCAAACCTGGATTGGCATTCCCATCTTTTTGGAATTTCTCAACAACAGATTTAATTGTAGAGACAGATGGAATAGGTCTTCCAGGGTACAGCACCGCAAAATGATCTCTCATGCGCCTATAGGATAAGCCTGAATTACGTGCCCGAACTATCCATACTCGTTCAGTAACGTTGTAAATAATATTCGGCATTTTTAAAAATGTTCGAATTGCGGCACGTCTGCGTTTCTACGCTGTCGCTATAGCAACAACAGAATTTCTGTTTCTCGCACATCTTTTGATGTAAATTTTCAGTGATTTATTTTCAAATGTGTAATTACACCAGAATTAAAATCCAATAATCTTGTGTGTTAAATCGTTTTTTGTTTCTTGGATGCAATAATAAATAAATATCGTTAGAATTAAAAATATAAAATAAATTTTCGTAGCGAACGATTTCTGACGTGATAGATGCATCAGAATTGGCTCGATGCCAAAAATCAGTGTGTTCGGTTTCAAGAAAAACACCCGGTATATATTATTTGTTTTAAAATTATTTTTATTATGATATGAATGAATTGAAAGAATTTCATGTTGTTTTTTTTTTTATATATTTCTGTTTTCTAAAAATAAAAATGAGATTCTATTAACTTTAATTTGTCCCATTTATAAGGACATCAACTAGAAAAATATTGTTATTTAAAACCTGCAAAATTTTATTTTCACACTGAGTTATCAATTTTCATATTGTAAAAGTTGATGATTTAAATGATTCCTTTTTTATGTAAAAGTTGTTGATTTCTTATATGTTATAAAAATTTTTATTAAAACTAGACTTTTTAAATAATAAAATTATTTCATTAATATTGCTTTATTTAGGAAATTGAAGTGAAAACAGAAGCAATTTCACATCTTATGTCATCTGAAACAGAATCATTATTTCATGATGAAAGTAAGAAAAATAATTAAAAACTTTTTAAATTTAAATATAGTTTATTAAGTGCAAATATTTTAATTTAAATTGTGAATTAGTAAATTGCTTTTGCTTCATAATTTTTATGTTTCATATCTAAGAAAATATTGAGAAGAGATAAATCTAAAATATATAATGTAACTATTAATAATGAATAAGTTTCAAATTTTCAAATTAAGTACAAGTTTGAACTGTATCAAAAAACTGAAATTTTTAAGTTTGTTGGAGTCAAATTTTTAAACATATATTTGATAATGATAAAATTTGAATTTACCTAATCACCTTCTTTGTAATTTATGAAAATCATTAATATTTGAGTATTTATTTTTATATAAAATTTTATAAATTTACTAATAAATTAAAACTTTTTTATGCTTTTCATGATTTTGAGTTATCACTAGAATAACATTTTAATGGTAAATGTTGATCTGGTAAATTCAATATTTATAATTTTGTCATATAGAATAAAATGGCTTGAAAAGCCAATTTTAAATCAGTTGTTGTTAATTTTTCATTGATTGATTAAAGAATTAATTAAATATGAAATTGCCATTCAAATCAGAGATTAAAAATTTTTTGTCTACAGTAGAAGGAATATAACTTATTATTCATAGAATATAACTTATTATTCATATACAATATTATAAAATTATATTTCTGAATTTTGCCATAATTTATTAAAAATATTTTTCTCAAAAATTTATCAAGTTTAGTGAAAATATTTCCCAAACTAAAAATACTACTCTTGATAATTGTACATATCTGTATTTTACAATATTGATAAAATCTCAATATTGAAGATATTTAAATTAAATATTTAAGTACAAGTATTGTATTTATTATTAATTAATTTTTTTCCTTTAAATAATTTTTTAATTTTTTTTTAATAATTTTAAATCTCAAAGTATAGGAGGAATTATGCAAATTTTATTACAAATTTAAAATAAAAATATTGTATTAGAATAAATATAAAATCTTTTAGAAAATCCAACAGTAAAAAGTAGAAAACACTTTATATTCAAACTTATAAAATTTGATTATATGATATAGTTTCTTACAGTAGGTATGTTGTGATGAGTCTAACTATTAAATGCAGTATAATTTATAATATATTTTCTATTAGTCTTACATATTTGAGTTTAAAATGATTTCAGCACTTAAAGCAGGAATGCTAATACAGTAGTATCTTGGTTAACAATGGCCTCAGATAATGACGTACTTTGTTAATGACGAGTGGCTACTTAACCGAACATAAAAATCTTTCAAAAAAGTGTTCGTTATCCGAACTGTTCGTTAACTGATTACCCACTGTACAGATATTAATAAATAAATAAATATATATATATATATTATTCGTAATTTGTTATTCTTTTTGACTTTTTTTATATATAAAATTATTATCCATAATTTTATAAGTAAAAATTGATGTTTTTTTATTTCTGTTTATATAAAATGTTTTTGGAAGGTGACATTTCTTTTCAGGATATGCCTGTATATATAAAATAAAAATTTTAGTGTTGGGCGAACGACTTTTACTTGCTTTATATTCATCCATTCATTCAGAAAATAATATTAAAATAAGTCGATATACTACTTTCAATCGCGAAAATAGCATTAAAAAAATAGCTATTTCAACTCGCAAAATCTAAGAGTATTAATGATTTACTTATTTTTTGCATTCTTAAAAATTTAATACATATTAATGATTTTGTATAAAAATTGCTACATTTTTCGAAAATTTATTTTTATTCACAATATATAAAGCTTGTTTTTCTAAGTGTAGAAAGCACTTTCTTTAACAACGTAAATAAAAAATTCTTTTAAGTTATTTCAGCAAATTACTCTCATTTAAATCGTAATCTACCTATTGAAATATTGTAGAAAGGTCTAGTCTCGATAAAAAACGTTGACCTAAATGTCTTCTCTTGTTATAAAGTCTTGGAAAATAAAAAGTTGTAACTCGGTTACTTTAGATGAAGCTTTCTATAGGATATAGATATCTTTTCATTGAACCAGCAGCTGGTTTGGTTCTCCTGGACACAAAGTAACTTTTTCTTTATAAAAGGATTGTGTTTCTTTTTATTAATAGTTTTTTTTAATACAAATATAAAAAGATACAACATTCGAATTAATTTATCTTCCGTAATCTAGAAAAAAAATGATAATTTCTTCTTGTCTATAAATCAATTATTCGGACGCGATTAAGCAAAAATCAATTTTTATGTATCTTTTATTCATTTAGAAATGGTTTTTATTTTAATTAATTTATATTGTTTGTCATATTTTTTATTATTTTATTATACAGTAATTAAAATGATCAAGAAAAGTAAACATGTTTAATTAATCGAAATTTTATTTTTAATATTATTGAACGAATACATTTCTTCCTTCTTAAGATAAATTACATAATAAACAATTAGTTGAATAAAAATCCCTTAAATTCGAACAAATTCATCGAAATTTTCCAAGTAAATACAGTTTAATAAGATGTTTTTGTGGAAGATCAACAGTTTAAGTATGAAGAAAAAGTTGTTACATGTAATTTAATTTGAGCAAGATGTTTCATCATACGTTTGGCACTGATTGTTTTTTTTTTTTCTCTTCTATTTTTACTTATTTTTCTATATGCTTATCGAAAAATAAAGAAAACCACGAGATCAATTTTCATGCAATTTCTTTCGTTTCAGAGTTTTAATGCCTTTATTAATTAAAACAAAATCTGATAAAATTCCGTAAGTTAAAATATCGCACTTGCAACACGAAAAGGTCTCAATATATTTTACAAGAAGAGAAATACAATATTTACCAATTATTCCATAATTATATCTCTTAGATCTTTAGGTTATAAAATTTCATAAACATGATATATATATATATATATACACAAGAACATTTAATACGGAATTAAAATTTTCCTACTTCGTATCATATGGTTTAAATATAAATATTCAATATTTAGACATACCAATAATGAATTTTTCCTTGAGAAAATTAATTCAAAATTTCGTCTTCTTTCTGAAGGACATATAATGAATTATTCATTATTAACATGTAACTGAATATCATTTTAATTATCATAACAGCTTACCGAAAATTAATAGAAACAGTTGTCATTCGCTCATGGAAAGAAATGCTGTTGCTGAGACATGCGATACAGAGATGGAATTCAGTTCTAATAAAGTTGATAGCTGTCGTGTCACGCTACTTGCCAGTTAATGTTACTGACAGTAACTGCCCACAAAATGTGCTATATCATTATTAATACCCGTATGAGTGAAATTTTTTTTTATCAGCTGCAACGTGAAGTTAATGCAAAAGACTAAACTTTGATACATAATTCATAAATGTCACTGATGACGACTCCCAAAAGTATCACCAGTTTTAAAACGCTACCCGTATAGGTTACACAAAGTTCGCCAATTGCAACGTGAAGACCATGCAAAACCCATCAAACTTTGACCTTTATTTCACAGCACGATTGGGATTTGACGCAAAGTTTAACCAAACAATTTTGTTAGCATTTTTATTCTGATTCCATCGCCAAGATTTTAATCAATGACCATGAGAGTTAGGAAATTTTATTCTCAACTTTCTTTGAAAATGTAGTCAAAATATATTTCATGCATATTATTTTAAGAACGTTTGATATCTTTATATTGTTCTAGAGAATTTTTATGGGAAATTTTCTAGAAAAAATAACGAAATTTATCATTTAAACCATACGTGTATTTAAATCGTCCGAAGTAGGAAATTTTAATTCCGACACCCTGCATTTAATTCAATTTTTAAAACGGTCATTATTTGATATAAATATAATAGTTTTAGATATATCTTATACTGTAGTATATATATGTTACATATATATATTTATTTATTTGACATTTCTACAGAGAATTCTAACGAAGGCTCTACGGAAATCCAAATTGAAAACTGTATATATAACTGGGTTTAGAGCAGAGTTGATATAACCTAACCACGTGATAAAATTTACAACCCTATCAGAAATGAAACAGTTAGTACAAAAAGGTAGAATAACGTACATTAGGAAAAATGGAAGCCAACATAACACGAAAACACCCATAACTATTCCTAAAACTTGAGCAGCTCGCCTTTCTTTAGCAAGTGAAATTCTTTGTTTTTCTTCCATATACTTCTTGACACTCGATGGAGCAG
Source organism: Olivierus martensii (assembly GCA_000484575.1). Lineage (NCBI taxonomy): Eukaryota > Metazoa > Arthropoda > Arachnida > Scorpiones > Buthidae > Olivierus > Olivierus martensii. The sequence continues at coordinate 23,905 of AYEL01065046.1, read as the reverse complement.
ACTGTACTGAATTTGCTTTAGTGTTGCCGTTGACAGAAAAGGCTGTTTCTTTGTCCTGTGGAACATCAGATACTTCATCTTGTAGCGATAATGAACCGGGATAGATCGAAGTGGCTGAATTTTCTAGTTCCTTTTGAACCATAACTGATAGAGTTTGAACAACTTTTTCTTTCGACTTATCGCCTTTGGTAATCTCTCCGGTGTTTCGAATTTTGATTCTTAACCTTCGTCTCGCAGCTTGAAATATCTTCAAGTAAACGCAAGTCATGATTACAAGAGGAATGAAGAAGGAACCACTGGCTGAATATATAACGTATCCTCTTTCAGCCGTTAGTTGACATGGTGTATCTTCTGTAAACATGTCGGGCCAATCGTTCCAACCGAATAGAGGTGGAACGGAAATTAATCCACTTATTATCCAAACTAGGAATATCATTATCATTACTCTGTTCAACGTCCTTTTTCTGGCATAATTAAGTGGATCGTGAATAGCCCAATATCGATCTAGAGCGATGGCACATAGATTAAGAATCGAAGCGGTACAACATAGTACATCACACGTTAACCACATCTCGCAGACTCTTAATCCAAATATCCATTTTTTCATAATAGAATAAGCGACATTAAACGGCATTACCAATACAGCTACAGTAATATCAGCTACAGCGAGTGATACTAGAAACATGTTTTGAACGTTCCTCAAAGGTTTATACGTGAAAACGGATATGATTACAAGAATATTACCGACTATTGTACATATTATCAGAACACCTAAGATAAATGCTGTAATTATGGCTTCGGCCATGGAAGTGTATTCTGTTAAAGTTATTGCAGTTTCTTCCGGTTCTCTATCAGCATCATCACTCTCGTTGAACGATATGATGTAAGTGAAATTCTGCCCGTAATCATCTCCATCCATCGTTAAATTTGGAGCAAATTTCATCTGAAACTGAAAAAAATTAATGAGCTTAAAGGATTAACAATTAATTAATTAATTAATTAATTAATACTAAATGTTTTGAATTTAATAACAAACTTTAAGATAATAAAAACTTAATAAAAATCTGTTGCCGTAAAAATTAATTAAAAAAATTTACAAACTTATTCAATGGTTTATAAAAAGGAAAATAAAAAATAAAAAATTCGTGTTTTACGTATTAAAATAATGTTCTGAAAATTCAAGTTTCTTCGAAATTTATGGGAGAGTAAAACTTTATTAAAACTTTCTTAACAAGACTCTTTTGCATGGAAATAAGCAAACTGTAGTCGAAGTTATTAATGTGCATAATTATGGATTAAGTAACAAGACATAATTAATGCCTAAGTTAATTAGTTTTAAAAAATTGTCTAATATATCATTAATTGCAGAATCAAATATGTTTTAACAAATACACTACGTAAAAAAAGTTTCTCAAATTAATTACTTTTTATGCGCTTTATATTTTATCTTGCAAATTTCAAAATTAATTTTATTTTATTTTTTTCTTGTTTTGTTTAAACACAAATTATAATTTATGCAGAAAATTAAATCAGATTTAAAATAAATAAATAAATATTTGCTGATTAAAAAAAATTAATTTCCTATATCCGCATATATTTGTTTATCTATGGATTTAAATTTTACGATGGTCTTTTATAATCTATAAAAAATGACAGGTAAAATTTCCTTTTTTTTATTTATGATGGATTTTAATAGCATGGTAATAAATAAATTTTGTAATCAATTTTAAAGAATTCGTGAGTTATCATAAGAAGTGACACATTACTCGCTGAAAGTGCCGTAATTCGTTTTGTGATGTATGTAATGACAAAAGAAATTATGAAGTTGACAAAGAGCAACCATATTCGAAAAAATTCATCTGGGTGTCAATATAAAGGATATTTGACATTATACAGTGACAATATGAATTATATCAGAGAAATATTTATGGATATTTGTGCAATTCGAGTGAAAACTAATTCTAGTTCCATTTATAGATACCATTCTTCATTTGTTTACTAAGAAATCTGCTAGCACGCCTATGTTTTATAAGAAATCAGATACACGTTCCTTATTATTCTTAGATACCAAAACAACTTCTTGAAATGGAAACCATACTAATTTAGACAATATAATTCATTCTATAAATCGATAACCTCTGCTTTTAGGCAATCAATATGAGGTAATTAATTCTAATGATCTGGCACTACTTCTCAACTTTATATAGTTCGAGTTTGATAGATATTTTTGTGAAAACTATCTGGCGAGTTTCCTTTTTACACTCGTCGTTTTTCTTAATAGCATTCTTAGTTATTATTATTTGACTTTCTTCGAACTTTATACAGAACTTTAATATCATAATCAGCTTTCAGTTTTTACTTTTATATATATTTCAATCGATTTGAAAGATGAAAAAAGAAAAGCAGTGTGGCAAATAAAAACCAATCTCAGGATGAAGCTCGCTACATAATGATATTAGCTGAGAAATTTTTATAACTCGGATATTAGAACTAACTTTTCAATTTAAACCTATTTTTGCCACAAGCTAGTTGAAATTAATGATTCCATAAACACATTTTAGCAGGTAATAGTTTTATTACTCTGATTATTTTGATTGATTTTTGTGGATATTTTATCTATTAGATTCATCAAATTCGATTTTAAGAACAGATTTGTTAGATTTTCTAGGTATTTAATTGTAAATCAAACGAACTCGTGAATTTTTATATGCAGTATTTTATACTCTAAACTATGAGGATAAGAATTTGTATTGACAGTCTCACAATCCGCTTAATTTCCAAGAATTTAGATTTAATTCAATGTAGTACTGATTCAATCTCCAGCTCCAATTAATAAACGGGAATTAGACCATTTAATTGAGTCATTCAATGCGATAGTCTCTTCAGTTAAATTAAAACACTTTCGCTGCAAACTAATAAACTTTTAATGACAATTAAATTGTATTAGACACAAATCTGTCGTCGACTATTTTTGTACTATCTTTCTTCGAAAGAACGTTACTTTGTGATTCAAGAACATGAATTATGTATGACTGTCTGTTGGACCAAGTTTCCTCAATAAAGTATAAAACACACTGGAAATTTTCTGCACAGAATCCTCAAAAACCTTCGAAAACCTTTCAGTTACGTTTACCTTCTTTCGAGAAAGTAAGGAGATATAGGAAGCAAGAAACTATTTTAAAACTCTACAAAACTTTAAATTGCAGTATATGTTTATCGAAATGCATCATATATGTTTTAAAGATATAATTTATTAATATTAAAATATATAATGTGACCCAAGGAGCTAAATTTTCCCACACAATATATTTTTCTTCATAACTCCTATACGACTTGATCAAATGCTAGCGAAATTTCTTGAATCTATTACGCTTCTATTTTGTTCATTTTTATGTTATACTTTTAAGAAAAAGCAACATAACTCATTTTATAATGTTTGATCAAATTTAACTTTTTGATTTTATCATCAATTTTCTACGTTTTGGTTCGCGATTTAAAGATTAGTTCATGCAATCAGTTCAAATATAATGAAATTGAACTTCCTTTGATTGGTAGCGTTTAGATCTAAGTAGAGATCTGACCATTAGTAATTAAAGGAAGATACTCTGTAATTTAATTAAATTTTAACTTAATAGTTTAATAGTCAAGAACCTTTCAGCATCGCTACGTGTTCTATGTTAAATTCCCATTTCTAAATTTTAGAAATTTTGCTAATGAATGATAAATTATCTACACTGTCAAGTATAAATTTTAGTAATTATATATTATTAATGTTGAAAATGTTTAGTTTGAGAAACTGTCATTAATAAAATCGACTAGTATCGTTTAAAGTTATGGATAAATCTGAAACTGTATCTCGGCAACATGTTTCTTCTTTGCTTACACTTAAGGAGAATTTCAATAAATAATTTTCTTATTTTTACATCTCATCATGTTATGTATGCTACAATATGGACATTTTTTGTAGGTGGATTTTTAAACTTTAAAAAATTTTTTTACATCTCATCATGTTATGTATGCTACAGTATGGACAATTTTTGTAGGTGGATTTTTAAACTTTAAAAAACTCTTCATTTATTATACATTGATTACACAATATACTCTATTCAATTTTGTATTAAATATAATTCTATAAAATTTGATAAAAATTCTAGAAGACATATTTGATTCAGTAAAAACATTTGTCATTCAATATTTCCGAATCATCAATCAAAATTGATCTAAAATTTCGAGTCTGATATTTTTGTTTAAATAATACTTTTAAACCTTAAACTTTCTTATTCTAAATTATAAATTGAATTATGGAGTTCTTACAATTTCTATGAATCAAATTGTAATAAATTTTTGATTAATTTGAAATTTTTTCATAAGCTACCATCGCAATTCTCAATGAAGTTTACGAATTCGAAACAATATCTCTCATAAATTATATAACCTTTAAAATGCAATGGCCTATTGTTTTTACAATTCTGATTTTTTTTTCCACAGAAAATTATTTTCTTTGTAGAAATTCTGTCGATACTGTCTGAATTAATTGTTTATCTCAGGAAAATTGAGTCGAAGCAATCTTTACTTGCTATCTTGATGTTTCAGAAGGAAAAAAATTGCTTTTTTAGCTTTTTTCTTGTTTGTTCAGGCAATTTGATACGTTTTTACACGTTGTATTATTTACGAGCAAGATTTGTTTTCTTCTTTTTTCTTCTTTCCATTGAGTAACAACAGGTTGGCCTGGCAATTCATAGACAAAAGAAAATATCTAAAAACTGTCAATCTACAAAATCCCAATTGGACCCATGCTTTCTTCTCTCCAAATCCTCCCATTTCTTCTGTCCATATTAAAGGTCGGGTAACATCTTTCTTGTTTTCAAAGAGATCAAATTCAGGAATATCTTTCCATCTAGATGTTTACAATATTTCAGAATGGCGACATTTTCCATTAAGTTTACAATGAGATGTAATTCATATCACGACATTCCAGGCTTTTAAATGATTACAGTTGATTCTAACGAGCTGTACATTCAGAAAAATAAATTAACTTAATTCTTATTTAGTTAAAAGAAGAAATAAATCTTTCATATCTAATTTAAATTGATTCTAACGAGCTGTACATTCAGAAAAATAAATTAACTTAATTCTTATTTAGTTAAGAGACGAATTAAATCTTTCATATCTAATTTATAAGGCATCTTTACAATGCGGAGTTTCTCGTTGAAAATTCAGGGATTTAGCTAAATAATAAAATTAAGACAAGAAAAATCCTCAACAATAAAGTATTTCGCTATTAATTAACCGAGATTTGTAAACAGAAAAAATTTACGAATTTAAATTTCCCGAGGAATTAAATTTAGGAGATTAAATACTGTTAACACAATTGAGTTAAATTTAAAAAAACATTTAAAAATTAAAGGAAAAAATCGTGAATCAGAAATCTTATTTAGTTTAGAAAAAAGACAGCAAAGAAGTTATCTACAAAAGTATTTCTTGTTTGAAACATTATTATTAAATTCCTTCTGTCAGTTTAATTGCACAATAAATCAGGTGATAGACATTAACGACTAAAGTGGAGACAACTAAATGCTTGAAAAATCGAAGAATGGTTTTAATTGAGATAATAAAGCAAATTTAACGATCGAACTCAATAGAGTTCAAATCGGACTCCAAAATTCTGTAATTTAATTCCCTTATAAATTTAATTTATACATATAGTAAATTGATACTTTTAAAGATTTATGCTACTGATTTTAAATATTTTATAATTTTACATTACATTAAATTGATATAAATAAATGATGATGATAATAGCATCACTAGGAAGTATCGATCCTTAAGAATTTTAGAAAGTTATCGAGAGAATTAATAATGAACGTGGTAGCTGTTTACGATAAAGATATATTTGCTAAGTAAAATGATTAAATGTGATGTGGATTGTAACTAGGATAAATATCGATCGCTTCTATTTATTACATAGAACATTGTCTAGCAAAGTTTTTATGAGAAGTGAAGCCTCAGCGATCCATACAATGCAACCACAAAAATGTTCAAGTACTAAGAACTAAAATTCCACTTTCTAAATTTTGTGAGATATAGAGAATTCGCCAGTAAATGCGATTTCATATATATCTTACATGTTTATATCATTAAACTATATTAATATTTGTTGGTTAGTTTAATGATAATGCTCAGTAATTAAATTTAAACTTAAGTTGCATCGTTTACAAGGGAAAAGTGGTTTCTAATATTAATGTATTTTGAATTTTATGGTACTTAACATCCGTAATACATTGGGTTTATTCCAAAAGGATTTTATTATCTGTTAAGGTTAACAAGAATATTAAGATTTTAACGAATTTTATAGGTTGATATCCTCTATTAATTCTTAAATTTTTGATAAAAATAAACAAAAGTTCCATTAAGAATTAATTAAATATTGATTTTACTTGTTATTGGATATTGATATCTATTAATTCTTAAATTTTTGATAAAAATAAACAAAAGTTCCATTAAGAATTAATTAAACAGTGATTTTACTTGTTATTGGATATTGGCAGAAATCATCTCGTCAACAAAAATAAAATATGCAATAGCTGTCTGCGGTTATAAAATCATGAGAGACAATCAATGATACTTAGAGATGTTATCCATTAGCTTTCTTTTCAGATTTCTCCCGTTCTATGTATTCTGGACTCGGTTCATTTCTACTTCGATTATCAAAAGTCTTCCTTTTTTTATAATTGTTACTGACTTTCCAAACAGCACATATGTTAGTGATAGCTTATTAAAAGAGTCGTTTAAAGAAAATCTATGTACTTATTATTTATAGATTCTTCGCGAAGTTCTTTCGAAAATGAACTTTCGTGCTTTACTTTAATTTATCAGCTGTGAAACAGAAGTGATATTGGCAGGAAAATGCGAGGAAAAGCGAAAATAAAATTTTAAAAACATCGCAGATGAACGGATATCTTCTTTTCAATAGGCTATATATTTAATAGATATAGCAATAGTTAAAGTGAACATAACCTATGGCATATTATTCTAACTAAAATGATAATTAATGAAATTTATATTAAAAAGTATTTTGTTGATATATTTATTAAATCAAAAGATTTATTTCTTTGTCGCTGGATTCATTACTTAATATTGAATCTTGACAGGGATACGAGAAAATTTACTTATAGAGAAAATTATATATTTTTGAGAGTTTTAAAGATTTTTTTTATTACTTATTAATTTTTATGTCTGTAAATATTTTTCTTGCACCGATTTTAATATATGAATCATTTTCTTAAGCAAATTCCATATAAAATAAAAATTTTTAAATAGGAAGCTATAAAAAAATAGTCTTAAGCTTATATACAGATTTATATTACTATATATAGCTAATGCTATTGGTTAGTATTGCTTATAAACATTCTTATTTGTTTATTTATTCTGAATCTTTAGTCATCATCTTGAATTTTTTTGTTTCTTAAGAATTAATAACTAATCACTATAAAAATTCTTATTTGTTTATTTATTCTGAATCTTTAGTCATCATCTTGAATTTTTTTTCCTTAAGAATTAATAACTAATCATATCAACTTAAAAGATTTTCATCTTTTAATAATTTTGGATCCATTAAAAAACAATAAAAATAATCATCATAAAACAGAATTTTATTTTTATAATTTTTATATTAACATTTCTGTATATCAATCTCCGATTTCTGAAAAGTTTTATCTTGATGTTAGAGTGCAAGCTAAGTTTACAGAAACTATTTTATAAACTTTGACTTCTTCACATTTATCCTTTCGTCCTTCAGGAATATCCAATTTATTTTTCAAAGTGAGACCCCAAATCTTTTTCTTTTTCAGAAGTATTCATACTTTTTGTTGAATCCATTTTTTTCAGTCCATAACTATAGGATTCTACGAAAAAGTCATGATAGTATAGACACTGAATAAGCTTATTTAAAACAACATATTTTTTTATAACAAAAAAAAAATACGAAATTCGAAATTTTCCACAACATGCTCTTTTAATCATTTCTGATTTTTGCAAGAATACACAAAACTTATTTTTCCCAAAGGCATTTTTCTTTCTATATAGAACATAAAATAGAAAAATCGTACGTTTAAATGTGAAAATTTACACGTAAAATAATAAATTCAGTTAATCGAGAAAATTTATAAAACTATTCGACACTAATTCATAAAAATAGAATTTTGTAAAATCCGTGATCGTAAGGATAAATGGCATTAAAAGTTAGCAATAAATTCCAAATATTTAAATGTAAATTATGATAAAACTATTTAACAACAATCGTTAAAAAATAAAATTTTTACTCAAAAAGAAATAAATTAATATTCTGAAATTAAACGCGTAATTAAAGATTTTAATTGATTCTATCGGCTTTATCTAAATATATTTAGAACATCATAAATATAATTCATGAAATGTATTTTTATTCATTATATTCAACTAAATTTTAAATATTTAATATATTAAACTTAAGGATTTAATGACCTGAGAATAATCGATGACATTTATGAATGGTTCGAGAATAACATATTCAGATCTTTATTGAATGAATTTAGAAGAATATCCAATAAATTTCAGAATTAAATCTAAATTAATTGAAAGAATTATACTTCGAGAACTGAAACTCGTTTTTTCCTCCATTTCGTCTAGTTGAAATAATTTAAAAGGATTTTAACATAAATCTTTTTCAATGCAGAAAACTTTAAATTTTAAAACTGGACAATTATTTTTGTTCTTAAATGATTTTTATTTAGTCGTTTTTGTTTTCCTTTGATAAATGAATTTAGTTTCATTCTAAATATGTAACAAAAATTTTTATAATAATACTTATTAAATGCGTTAAAATATATTAAAAATTTAATAAAATATTAATAAGTTTTACTCTATAAAATCAGTTTAATGAATTTTTATTGTTTATAAATATTCGTAAAATATAGTTTGCATATAATATCAGGATAATATTAAGTTAGATGTTGAAAGAATGGATTAGTTTTTAAGTAAACAAGTAAACTATAGCATATTTATGATTAGCAACATTTTTAAACACCATTTGTTTACAATGATTACAACTTCAAGAATAAAACTTTCGTCAATGATATTTGCATATGTCTCCATACTACACAATAGTCAGAATATTTTTTCATAATATAAAGGCGAAATTTAAAAGATTAGCGAGTTTGCGCAAAGGTATTTTCCGTTATAAAAAGACCTGTTATAACCTTACAGTTCCCATAACGTCCTAAGCATAAGGGAAGCTTCCCATTATAAGGTTGCATTATAAAATAACGTTAATAACGGTGCCAATCAAAGTAATCGCTCCCTTATAAAGGAGTCAATAAGAATTGTACCTTCATGTAAATAATGTCTACATTTTAAATTTAAATAAAAATTTTAAATTTAAATAACGAACTAAATAAATAAATCACCTGAAATGATGTGGCTATCAACAGTTTCGAATCGCATTATATAATTGTAAAATATCTGTTTTTTCAAATGTAAAAAGATGTTTAGACATCTTTTTACATTTCGAACTTTAGATGATATATGATATACCACTTTCGAACTCTAAAGTTCGAAAGTGGTATATCATTTATATTAAAGATCGCTCTTTCATATAAATGTTCATGTTCCTTAGCTGCTCTTTTCATAACTGTAAAAATAAAATAGTCTTCTAATGCATCTGGATCAAACGCCATCATATTATATACATCCATGTTTGTTTTTTTACTTTTCTACCGTAAGAGGGACAGAAAATAGCCTCGATTTCAGCATGTTTATATCGTTATAAATATAAGGGAAACCAGTTGATGCGCAAACACAATTTATAATGTTTAACTTACGCTATGTATAACGTTGTAACCATAACGGGAAATACCTTTGCGCAAACTCGCTATTATCTTTTTTCCTTCTATTAAAGGAATGATAACATATCTCTGCAATACAAACTCGAAATCAATATTTTTGCAATTTAAATTCGTATATAAGACGAATGTAAACGTATATTCTATTCATTTCTCATAAAATTCTATATAATAAGCAGTTACTTTTTCATAGGATCAATTATGAAGAACATTAAACCATTTATTTTAAAAGCACTTGTATCTATTCTATAATTAAATCAAAGTCTCTTAATGTTGACACTCTCGTTCTTCGACTCTATATGTCAAAATATCTATTATCTTGAGATTTAACGTCATTAAATTTTTTTAACCTCGACTTTTATGGATTGTTCCATCTATTTAAACTGTGACCGAAGTCATTGAACAACGTTATAGGTGCCATTAAGCCATCTACCAAATCGTCTTGACTTTATCCAGCTGCGAACCTCCCAGTGGCCATCTATCTTGGGGAATGGAGTAAACGTTTTCCTTTCACTTATTTAAAAAAATCGGTTATCTCAAAATTATTTGTTATCTAAACATGAAAAATCAAAGTGTGTTACTCCTAGAATATTTCATAATAAACTGTGTTTGTTTTATATTCTAAAGAGTAAGATTCTTTATCAAATATTAAATGCTAAACACACGCCTTATACTTCAATACGGATTATCTAAAACTCTTTTGTCTACATACATATATTTCCTCATAAGAATTATTTTTAATTTTAAGAACTTACAAACGCAAGAAAAATTTGTAGTTGATGATTTAATAATATATTAAAATATGTTCTGCGAGAAATTTAATATAAAACAAAAAAAAAAAAAATGAAATAACTATCGATTTTAGAACTTTAAAGATGAATAAGGATCTAGACGAAGATTCATTAATTCTTAAAATACCTGTCAGAAAACAATTTTTTTGATTACAGCCACTCTATACAAAATAAAGTTTAAACTCCATTGAATTAAGTTATAGTTTTACACCAGAGAATTGTCGAGTTGATTGCTTTCCACTGCTGATTTTTTTAAGCAATTTTATTTATTTAAAATTTATTTCTTGTTGAATGCTTGATTAATGAAAACTCATTCACATTCTTTCAAGTTAAAAAAAATATAATGCCCAAGACAGACATTACCCTTTGTCGATGTCAAGAAAAAATCGAAGGTAAACTTATCCTTTTCCACAAGAATTAAATCCTAGGATTTCCACGGAAGATATCAGATTTAACCATATAGCGATACTTTATTCTTCTATGTCAACGTGGAAATTCTTCTTTCTTGATTTGATGAGTTAGTTCCCAAACCTTACAATCAATATAACCATCGGTGTAAGACATAGATGAATGAATGGTCGACAGAAAGATAAAGATTTCTCTTCTCTTTCACTCTATATTGATTGATGCATCATAAAGCTATCTCAATTAACAAATGAAACCTTTCTCAAACGATTAATTTCTTTATTGTCTACCACCGTGATATTTGTCAGATATGGCTGCAAACCTTTTCATTAAAGTTATATTAAATCTTATTTAAAAATATGCTGAAAAAAGTTTATGAGAACATCCTTAATTAAATATTTTTTGTATCTTAATTAGTAATTATCTAAAAGTCATAAAAATTGAGGAGAAATATTTAATGTTCGTGCTTTTATACATTCAGACACACAAAAAAGAATATAATATAATAAGACAAAACTACATTTAAATCATTGATTTTCTGTCTAGTGTAGTTAAATTAAAAAATAAATAAATAAAGGTTACATATCAAAATATAATATACGTTTCGGAAATGGGATTTTAATAAACATTACACTGAAAAATATTTATAATTTTTACATAAAAAATATAAAAATTTATAACCTGAGGCAAGTTTAGCCATTATCATCTGCAGAATTTGCCTGGAATCTCTTTAATAAATTATTAATGAATATTGGTTTTAATGGATAACTTGAATAACTTTCTTTAAATAATTTAAATATAAAAATAAATAAAAACACTGTCAGTATTAATGTAATGCTAGTGCTTTACTGAGATATTTAGTATAAGACATTTAGTAATTTAATGTTGGAAGCGTGTATAATAAATTATGAAAAAATGAAACATAAGCCAGAAAACTTTTTGTATTCTAACTTATGCTTCTTAATGGGTATTTAAAATTAATAAGAATCAATAAGTAATACGCGTGAAAAATGTAGATTTTTCTAATTTGTTAGAGCTCTCACTCTATACCAACAGTTAGCTAAGAGCTGTGGACCCCCTTTCTTTAAGATAAGCCACGGATTCTCTAAATAGAATCCACGGATCCGCGAACCATCAAATGGGAAACACTGTTCTATACGATTATTATTCATAAAATTGTGGTTTTTAAAATCAAAATAACTTTTATATATCGCAAAAAATATTTAAAAATAATTTTTTCTCATTATGTAGCACTGTTGTGGCTATTATGAGACGCGTTAGCGCGTTGCATTATCTTGCGCGCACACGCGGCGCGCTAACGTGTCTCATAATGATAATTAAATGTAAACAGTTCACTCAAATCGACACGTGTGCTTGTTTTTCCATGTTTTCAATTAATAAGTATTATAATTTCTTGATAACAAGTAAATTGGTTAGTTAATAATAAAATTATGTGAACTTATTAAGGCTGATTGTATTTTATTTTTTTAATTTAAAAAAATAAATATATGTTGTGCATATTTAACTAGAAAAATAATAAATTTAAAAAATATCTCATTAAGAAGGTAATAGCTAAATTTAATGTATTTTTATGTAGTTCATGATTTATTAATATTTATCTTAATTATTCAACAACATAAATGATTTTTAAAAAAGAAAAATTATCAACAAAAATATCAAAAATGGAAAGAAGCCCATTTAAAAATTATTATAAATTTTATATTGGCACAGAAAATTAATTTGTATCGAAAATTTAAGACAGTAGATCGAAATCTGTTCGATTAAGTTAAAAATAGAGTTAGCTTATTCTTGATCGAATTATTTGCTTACGTGAATCGATTGCAACTTAATGTAATTAGTAACTTTTCCACAAAAATAATAGTTAATTGCTTTAATTTATAACCATATCTACCCTATAAGTACCCTTTAATTTTATTCTACAGTTTCCAATTTTGTGAAAACAGGTATAAAATAATCCCGAATGATATCTATTAAGATAATTTTTATAGCTGGAGAAATTTGCTTTTATCTTTCAAGAAAACTGAGCACTTAAAGAAACGAATATATAAAATGAATTCAAATCGAGAGTTAAATTAACGACCGGAATAAAGATTATTTCGGATTTGAAACTGTAGAATTGCTGAAAACAGAAAAGAAAATTCCATTTACTCGTATCGTGTAAAACAAAACATTAAGAATTAGTGTTATAACTGTAATCATTTATCACCAGTTTTAATAAAACTTACCAGAAATTTTAAAAAAAGTTGTAAAATGTAATTTAAGACGAAAACTAATTTAAATAATCTCTGTATTGATGAGTGCAAGGTGGGAAATATCTTTAAATCAAACTTTTACTTTGTAAACGTAATATAATCTTAGAATTAAACATTAGAAAAATCTTCCTTGGGAGAATTAAAGACAATTACAACTCTGTAATGAATTTTTCATGAAAGAATTTTGTTACAAATTTGCCGTTCAGGAACTAAGAAAAGAAATATAATATGTTATATATTTTTTCTTGTTTTTCTACGCAAATAAATATTTTCTCTACTCGCCAAGTGGATAAAAATAGATCTAAGGAAGAAAAGGATAATGTTTAATGGATAAAGAACATAAGTTCTCTGGTAGCAATATAATGGCGGTAAAGAAAAGTAGTGTCTTATGGAAAAGTTTGATTTAAAATATTTAATTTTTATTATTTTTAATTATTATAAAATATCGATATTATGTTAAGAAAATAATTCGTAATAAATATTTAATATTTAATTTTATTTTCATAACATTTATTATACATAAAAAAAAATTACAAATACTTCAACACAAATTGTATACATAATTAATTAGGCATAAAGGAATTTTCGAGCGTATACTTTTACATTTTTATATATAAGTAATATCGTACCTGTACACGTCAAACGTTTTAAATATACAAAGTAAAAAACTTGGCTTTTATTTCTTAAAAAAAAAAAAAAAATCAGTTCGCTTTATTCTGGTAGGGGGACATTCGTCGAATTTTTACGTAGCGAAGACGTCATCGGAGACGTAACCAATGGTCTTCTTTGTATTTCGAAAGCATAACTTGAAATTCTTGGAATAGATTTCTGACGGAAACATCCCGATCTAAAAATACGTAAATAATAATAAAAAAAATTAGTTAACTATTTTTCTATACGTAAACACCGCTACTCCCGTAGCGCGAGTAATAACATTGGCATCTCGCATTCCTCTTAAATGACGTCATAGGCGTAGTTGCAGCGCAACTTTGTTCAGGAAGTCACCTTTAAGAAAGAATTTTAGCCCGAAGCAACGTTCTGGAATTAAAACTACTGTAGTTCGTAAATAAAACATTTTTTTTTAAACTTATTCAGGGACGAAGACACGGTATGTATCCATAAAAAAGTTTCTTGAGTGTGAGTTTGCCAGAAGCCATCTTACTTTTGTCTAAATTACGTAATGATGAAAGAAGAAATCTTCAACAGTTTAGTGAGATGACATCACGCTCTGAAAATACGGAGAATTGCATGTTTCCGGCTGTTTACACTCAGAATAGACTACGATATGCTCACCCTTCCACGTTGACCTTGACTAAGGGTTTCGCGCGAGCACAACTACCAGTCCCTGTAGCGCAGTGGATAGCGCGTTGGACTTCTAATCCAAAGGTCCCGGGTTCGAATCCCGGCAGGGATGTTTTTTTATAATTTAAATTATTCTATATACATACGCCTCCCCCTCGAATAATTTTTATATCTCGTGATTAAATATACAATTTTAAAGAAGTATTTTTTTTTTTAATAAATTTCTTACATTATTATTATTTATACTTCAATGTAATTTTTTTTTCTCATAGCGAATCGTTAAAAAGTGTTAATTGCTTACCAAGTATGTGATTGACCTAAATTGCGCTAAGGAACGTTTTTTTTTATGGACGTCAGGTGACTTCGCATAATGGTGAGAAAGAAAAATTAATTGGAAGAGGTAGGGTAGTTATTCTTAATTTGTGTTAGTTATATTTAAATAATAGGTATTTTGAAAGCCATTTTGGAGGATTAAACACTTCCGAATATAGAATTAAAGTCGTAACACAAAGAAATGCGTAACGGCAGCCGTGTAGAGAAGTCAGATATGGCGATAGGATGTGTGTCAACTTGTCTGATGGCAAATGATCCATGTGAGCTCCTGATAAAAATTCTAATGGTAGCCTTATAGTTGTGGGTAGGCCCCCTTTCTGTTTTGGTAACCAATATTTTTAGATCCAGTCCGCCATTGGCGATAGGTATCTTTTATAACCTTTAGAAAAATTATAGATTAGGATATGATATGCTGAGACGCAAATTATGAATTTTTAACATAAAAATCAGCGTAACTGCCGATAAAAGCCAATAAACTTATAGAATTTTACTTTTTCACTCCTCTCAGAACATAATTATAACTGGCAACCATATCGAACCGAGTCGTTACTTTTTTAAAGATATTTTTTGAATGGTTGCATTTTCGTGATGGATGCAGGTTTTTCCTGCTGGTTCCTCCATGGAAATATTATCATCACAAAGTGGTCTCTGTGAATGAAGTGGTCACCTTAAAAATTCTAATGGTAGCTTTATAGTTGTGAGTAGGCTCCCTTTGTCTCCTTGCAATCAATACTTTTAAACCCAGTCCACTATTGGCGATAGGTATCTTTTATGACTTTTAGATAAATTATAGATTGGGATATGATATGCTGACACGCAAATTATGAATTTTTAACAGATAAAAATCAGCGTAACTGCCGACAAAACCTAATAAATCTTATAGAATTTTACTTTTTCACCCCTCTCAGAACATAATTATAACTGGCAACCATATCGAACCGAGTCGTTATTTTTTTTTAAGATATTTTTTGAATGGTTGCATTTTCGTGATGGATATGAGTATTTTTTTATGCTGTTTCCTTCATGGAAATATTATCTCAAAAACTTTTCACGAGAGAATCTGCAATTCATAGAAGAATGACGATATAAAATAAAATCAAGAAACTGGATCCGAAATGGAGTTTGGAGACTGTCTCGTGTCTCGAACTTGGCGATGCGTGATGGGCCGAGTTCGTCACGCAATATTAGTCCGTGAGCGAGATTCGAATACGCCGATTCGTAGATATTTACGCGATATTTAGAGATCGACATGCGATTTAATATACACGGTCGCATCGCTCGTTTTTTAGCACATATAATCAATCTGTTGCAGCGATAGATCGAAGCGTCACGCAATATTAGTTTAGGATGTCACGCAATATCAAGTTTTGTACGCGATTCGTATCGAATATATCTTGCGATAATTAATTCAGATTTTAACTGTTAGAGGGCGCGATTACGATTATGCAAAATTTCGGTTACGAAACGAACTAATCAATCCCGATATGGAAGGGCACGAGTACACTAACGCCCCCTATAGACGTGTTCCGGTAGCTAACGACTTAACCACCAAGGCGGCGTGTCATGGTTGGGGGGATAAGAACTCGATCGAAGCCTCTTCAGTAATAGCTCCGGTAACGACCTCTGGAGCGACGACCTCGCCAAAGTTGGCATGGCGGGCCTCGATGTGTCAAAAAAAAACTTTTTTCGCATTTCTATCGAAATTCAGATTTCCTGCTATCGATAAAAAAGCATCGGTATGCGTAATTTGAAACATTGTTACGTCATTTTTTAATTGTTATTAACTGCGCAGTTTATTTTATTTAATTAATTGAACACTGTTAATTAAAATAATTCGATTTCAAAAGATCGCTAAGCAAAACTTTTTTCGCATTTCTATCGAAATTCAGATTTCCTGCTATCGATAAAAAAGCATCGGCATGCGTAATTTGAAACATTGTTACGTCATCTTTTGATTGTTATTAACTGCGCAGTTTATTTTATTTAATTAATTGAAAGCTGTTAATTAAAATAATTCGATTTCAAAAGATCGCTAAGCGAATTCAATGCACGATCTATTTTTCCAGATCTCCGTTTCAATGGCAAGTTGCGACAGTCGTATCTTTCGTCATTGACAAACATTGCCTGCAGGCATGACCATGCAACGGATACTTGCGCAATCTCAAACAATATCTAAATAGTGTTATTTTTTGTTGTTTTCCAGGTCGAATCGATTTCCTACGTCGTACGCTATCTGGTTACGAAGACATTTTGCCACTCAAACAGGAGTGACAGTCGTCTATGTCAAAGTTATTCGCTGTTTGACGTTGACGTGAAAGTATCGATCGTCTTTCTGCTGATGCGATTTAGAAGAGTTAGGATTACGTTATCGCGATAAATTTTTCACTAAAATTAACACGATTGAATAAATTTTCCATGCAATTATTTAGAGTCATCCGAGAAACAGCTGCGCAACAATCGTTTCGCTCCAGAAACAAATATCATTTTGTAGCGTCAAAACTAAGAAACGCCGTCTGTATTTCAGCACACACATCAGTGCTTCGTTCCGCTTTCGGATGTAATTATTATGGCCAAATTCTACTTGTCAACGAAGTGTGATGACCTTTCACAATAATCACAACGACCCCAGATGATTTTCATCCAATTCCAATACTCAACCCAAACACACAAAGGCTCGCTTGCATGATTCCAACGAAAGATGCGAAAGTCTAGAAGCTATGTTTATAAATGTATATACTTCATTTATAGTTCTATTAAACAATAATTAATATCACCTTATGTAGCGCCTAATATCTAAACTGCTACTAGACAATACTAAATTTAATCTGTTGTATATGTTGCTCTTAATATCTAAACTTCTATTAAACAATACTAAATTTAATCTGTTGCATATGTCGCGCTGAATATCTAAATTTCTATTAAACAATACTAAATTTAATCTGTTGCATATGTAGCGCTTAATATCTAAACTGCTACTACACAGTACTAAATTTAATCTGTTGTTATATGTTGTTCTTAATATCTAAACTTCTATTAAACAATACTAAATTTAATCTGTTGCATACGTAGCGCTGAATATCTAAACCTCTATTAAACAATACTAAATTTAATCAGGATATGTAGCGCTGAATATCTAAACTTGTAATAGACAATACAAAATTTCACTTGTTGCATATGTAGCGCTGAATGCATCTGAACTACTTTTGTGAAAAAACAATTCATTTATTTTGGAATAAAATCGAATTTTCCAGAAAGAGGGACACGATTAATGAATAGAAAGGTCTCCAACTGAGAAATTTTTGGATCGATGTCGGACCATTGTTTCAAAAAGCTATAAATGACCTTATTACGTTCTGGACTGGAAGGGTTTTCTACTGTTGGATGCATCGATCGAAAGTAATAATTCATCGAACATTTTTCCTTTCAGACTTTACCAAACTCCCGAGTGGTTACTTCTCTCAAAATATTCATTGGAGTTAACTTTTGAATCGAGCAAAATCGTTACTCGCATTCACCAGAAAAATATTTTGGTGATTTATAGAAAAACTGGGCGAAGCACTGAAATAGTTTGGGAGTATAACGTCTTACAAAAGTTCTCCTCCCAGTGGTGAAAATTTGTTCATTCCTCTTTTGGATTTCGTCAACGAAACTATTATTCGCAAATGAATTTTATGAAATTAATTCTGTAATCGTAAATTTTACAATTGATGACTGCCAGAAAAAAAAATTATGACAGAAATTTTTTTCTGGCATTCACCAGTTCAAAGAAAAATATAACGTTCATCAGTTGAAGAAAAAATATAACGTTAATTAGCTGAAGAAAAATATAACGTTCATCAGTTGAAGAAAAATATAACGTTCATCAGCTGAAGAAAAGTATAACGTTCATCAGTTAAAGAAAAATATAACGTTCATCAGTTAAAGAAAAATATAACGTTCAAGTTTCGACGAAACTTTGACATTTATATTTTTCTTGGTTCAACTGATATTATGGGCAAAATTTCTGGAACATCTCGCGAATCGATAATGAAATCTTCATCAGAGCTGTTATACTTTTATGACAGAAAATTGGAAACTCGGTATTGCGTGCTCTCTTTGCCCTTACGCGACCTACTTAAATCGGGATTAAATGCTAGAAAATGATTTAATGGTCCATAATTCAAGGTCTAAAAAAGTTCTTTCGAATAAGGTGTATTCAACTTAACAATTTTTTATCCATCAAAAAATATTTAGACGCCAACGGCTAGTTAAATAAGGAAAAACACATTCGATTTTGTTGGTTAACGAAAAAAAGGGTAAATAGTCGCCATCCACTTTACTTTTCCCCTTTTTTTTGTTTTCCTTTGACCAAACTCTGAATGGAACTTGTTACCCACATTGTACTGGTGGGAACAGCTGCCTTTAGGAAAACATCGTTCCTGGCTTGTCTATCCAGTTTCTCCTCCAGGTGCTTATCACTTATGTTCGTCTTTCTTGGTCCCATTCCAGAAGGTCAAACGAATTGAATCGTGGAGAAAAAAACGAAAGTTTTAAACGCTTTTCTCGACATCGGCTCCAAATTTCTGAGATAAAAACTTATTTGTTTGAAAACATAATTTTGCTAGAGGGCATTTTGATTAAATGACGAAAACAAATTCGTATTTCTCACCGCATTTATTTCAGAATTACGTAACCATCGATATCGTTTCATCGACGTTACAAAAACAGTTTCGATAATTATTCGCCAATAAATCAAAGCGCTGAAGAAATTATGTCACGGCATGACGTCATCGAAATCGCAAAAAAAATCGCGTAACTTATATGTATTACCTTTAGAAATCTCTTTCGAAACGCGAAACTTGCGTAGCATACTTAATGAGGTGATGCAAACTAGTAGAAGATTTGTGTTGGAACTATTCCTACGATTAATTCGATATATATCGATGCACATAATTATGCACGAGCACATTTTAAATGCTCTTTTCTGGAATTGGGAAAATTCGACGATTATAAAAAGAACCTTTCAGAATGTAGGTTAATAGGTTGAGTGGATTAAAAAGTGTCCAAAAAGGCTATACGAGTATATTCTCAAAATCTGCAATTTTGATATTAATATTTGGAATCGTGTCTCACGCTATGAGTTTTTGTGACAGTTTTATTTATTTTTTGTTCGTTTTTTAATTAATCGCCGCACATTTTTTTTTTCGTTCTCAGACACGAAATGGGCATTAAAACTTTTTATTCGATTGGATTTATATGCTCTAGTTGATTAGTTTAAATAATAAAACGTGTGAGAAATAAAATAAAATATCCTTCCTCTACTTCTCGTTTAATACTCGAGTAATCGTAATTTAAATCGATTTAAATTACGATTCTCCTTCGTTAATTTAATTTAATTGAAAAACTAATGGGGGAAATCGAAATTTAAATTCAATTAAATTAAATTTAATTAATATTCTTTATATGTTTTTAAACGAAAATAAAAAATAATTTTCGTATAATTTTTCCAATTTAGTTTTTCAATTAATAAAAATAATCGATATTAGTAATTTCTTCTATTATAATACGCACCTCCATGGCTATAAACCTGGTTTCACTTCCGGTGGCTGGAATGTTTCTTTCTCCCCCCGTGTCCATTCACAACACTTCCATTGAGATCCACGTTGGCCATCATCCTGGTCACTTCTGCCTGGGTTTCGTGGACTCCGGAAGGTCCATCGCCATTGGCAAAGAACTGCAAATTGGCCAGACTGTTGGAACGAGAAGTGTGCTCTTGTCGAATAGAATAAGAGAATGCTCTTTCGTTCAGATGTCCTTTCTTTTTATAGATACCTGTATTGAAGGGGGAATCCGCTTCCGACTGCGAAATTTCCGAAGGGCTTTCTGGTCCGACGTGCCTTCTCCTTCTGGGAGCCCTGGAGTGATGTCGAGGAGCCGTGTTGAATTGCATATAATACTGCTCGTGGGGAAATGCCGAGGGCTGATAAGAAGTTATGGGACTTGTTGGTCTGATGGAAGGCATGTATAATGGTTCCTCGGCTGGCAAGTGGGCTCTGTCATAACGCTTGTTTCGTCTTTCCGTATATAAACCCGACGTGGCGTAAATCTGGTTCTGATGACGAGATGGTCTTCCCATGGATGATACCGATCTATAATGATGGCCGTTAGTCATATGCGATACTGGTTCCTGTTTGGGTTTTGGGTTCTTGGCTGGTTTGCCTCTGTTGTTGTCGGCTGGCAGGGGAGGAGGGGGACGAGATGGCAATACCATCTGTCGAGGTCTAGTTTTGTTGGTAATGGATTGATTGCTGCGAAAAGTACTCCCCACGTCGGAATAAATGGCTTCTTTTTCGATATTTGGCTTACCGGTCCAAACTTTGTAATTGTCGTCTTGCACCGAATTGTCGTTGGTCATGTCGTTACCGTTGGTGAATCCATTAGTGGTGAATTCGGACTTGTCGTCGTGGTTTCTTCTCCACTCTTCCACCTTTTCTAACGTATTCAGACCAGACATAGATCTGGATCTTCTGGTATCCAGGTAATAGGGATTTTCCTCCATTTGTCGAGCGTATATGTTATCGGCGTAAGCGTGGAAACAGCACCTGACCAGAGCGTTAGCTGCAGCTTCTTTTTTGCAGATGAAAGCGTGACATTCTAATACCTTGATGCCTTCAGTTCTTCTGAGGATGCAAGCGAACAACGGAGGATGACCGGAATTTTGTCCCGCTCGATGACCAAACGGACTATCCAAAGGAAGAAACTTTTCCACACCGTGAGCACCACCTCCTGGAACCACCATATAACGTACTGCGGCACAGTAATGTAGAGTTTCCACCGGAAAAAAACGCGTGACTTCGCGTCGTGATTCGTCTACGTTTTCCAACAAAAGTCCATTACTCCAAACACTCAACCAAGAGTCTATTCCGCGTGCGGTCAACGGTCCCTGTTCGGGATATAACTCACGTAGGGGCTCCTGGATGCCTTGTAGTCCATCTTTAGTGATGTGAGGCACAGATGATCCCAAATACAGAACACGACACCTGCAGATCGGTGTGGTGGACATGCTTTCGCTCTTCGGTCTGCGGAAGGTCTACTACATAAGTAAAACCGGTCCGGCAGGTGAGAAAAGTTTTCACTCCTACCCGACTAGCATTGGTTGCTCGGCGTGACGTCAAAGAAGGCGGTGTACGGCAGGTGGAAACAAATATTATTTTCGACTTCCCTAATTTATTCTGTTATGATGTGTTTTTATATTAGGAAGCGTTATGTTTACATTTCCGTAAGTGTAGAATATAACGCGATTAAATCAAAAGTGGGAGTTTTCCAGAATCTTCGGAGTGGAGCCATGTTTACGCGTTATCTCGGCTTAAGATTCAGTAGCGTAAAAATTATATTTTTAAAATTTAAATAACTTTAAAAAACGCGAACTGATTTCAGAGAAAAAATTCCAGTATAAAAAAAATAATAAATAGAATTTCTAATTTTCGACTAGATAATATTTACGCTTCAATAAATGAATAATTCAAAATTCTTCAGTTCAGTGCCGAAAAAAAGAAAACAAAAATGCATATTAAACGTACCGTCGACCATTTCCGTTTTGATGACGCGCTGACCATCAGCTTAAATAACTTTAAAAAACGCGAACTGATTTCAGAGAAAAAATTCCAGTATAAAAAAAAAAATAAATAGAATTTCTAATTTTCGACTAGATAATATTTACGCTTCGATAAATGAATAATTCAAAATTCTTCAGTTCAGTGCCGAAAAAAAAGAAAACAAAAATGCATATTAAACGTACCGTCGACCATTTCCGTTTTGATGACGCGCTGACCATCAGCCAATCAAGTTGAGGTCGAAATTTTTTTTATATCAATATTCAAATAAACTGAATTTAATTTTAATATTAAATTAATTTTATTATCAAAATTTCTGTACTTTAAAATTTTCTGTAATAAAATAACAGAACATATTTTGTTCATCACGTGACGAATTGTCGTTGACCAAAGTTACGATATCATTAACATATACCGTAAAATAAATTTGTGTAGTGGCGCCATCTGGTGCATAATTACGGAGATTTACAACAACGTCATATTCATTGCAAAGAAATTTATACTGTACATAACGATGTAATTTTATAAATTATATTTATATAATATTTTTTTTAAATTAAAAAAAGTTAAAAGTTTAAAATTGTCATGAATTTTAATTAAATAAATTCATAAACATTGCATAGTCATGAGTTAACATATACCGGTATTTAAAGAAAATATTTATTATATATTTTAACGGCAAAGTGGGAAACTTAGGCATTGTATAGAATGCTCAAGTATTCTATAGAATACGTAAAACTTCAGACAAAATATAAAATAAAATCATCTGCACATATTTCCTAGGCATTCCATAGATAACCAAATTTGCTTTATGTGACGTACGAACGAAACTGCAGCAAAAAAGTATCTTGCCGCTATTGGCTACGTAAAACTTCAGACAAAATATAAAATAAAATCATCTGCACATATTTCCTAGGCATTCTATAGATAACCAAATTTGCTTTATGTGACGTATGACGTACGAACGAAACTGCAGCAAAAAAGTATCTTGCCGCTATTGACCGATTGTCAGATATTTATTCGCTATGCCTGCTCCAGCGCTGCCACATTTGGTACTAAAGTACATATCTGATACATTTCTCACTATAAAAGTACTAAAGTACGAGGGGTGATCAAAAAGTAAGATTACAATGCCGTGAAACGTGCACGTGTACATTTTATTTCATACAACCAATACAGCCAACTGGTAGTACATGCATTAGGTTATTTTTCGACATAGTCTCCATATCGGTTTAGGCACTTGTCGCTTCGTGGGATGAGTTTGAATATTCCCTCCTGGTAAAAATCCTGTCCTTGCGTGTTCAGCCACGTTGTCGCGAAGTGTTTCACCT
>AYEL01065045.1:0-40009 GCA_000484575.1 Olivierus martensii | reverse complement strand
CCAAGGAGAGTATGACATTAACTGGAGGGGACGGGACGGGGGAGATACCTGAGATTAATGTCCTCCCCACCCGTGCGTCCTTTCCTCCCCGTGGGGCCAAATACTTTGGGGAAATTGAGGTAACCATAATGGGTGCGCGAGGGACAAGCAGGAGCTACAGATGAATGCACCTGTCTTACCTTGCGCTTCCCCCACATTCAGATTAAGGTCGGGAGTGTGTCTCTGGATGTGCTGAGCGAATGTTCTCCCTAACATATCCCATGGATTTCTCCAAAAGGGAATACACAAGAAGCGTTTCGCTAACGGCCCGGTGAGTACTAACTTCTTAAATATTTGTTTTGAGAATGAAAAATTTGTCCAAGAACTGGTTTGGCTGTAACGTCGCTTGTTAAGTCCACTCGTTAACTGTTGTCGACTCATCTGCTCCTTTAAATTACTTTCCTTTTCTTCTTACTCACAACTTATAAAAGACTTCTTTAAAAAATCATTAAGTAATCGATTTAATGGCATAAATTTTAACGACAAATAATAAACGTCAAACTTTTTTTAATTTAATTGAAAAATAAGTTACGTCATATTCGTCGGTAGTCGACAGTTAAAATATATTTTTAACTGCATTAAACTTTAATTATCTTCTGTCAGAATGGAGCATAGCATAGCCGATTATAGGGAACTGCAAGTTTGGCTGGGCCAACTTAACCGCCGTTTCTAGCTAGATTTTCCACGTGCTTTAGGTCTGCATAACTAAGCCAGATGTTGGTACTCTTAGTCCAAAATGGCCCAGGGATGTCACAAATTTTAGTTTATACTTAACTAACGATCGAATCTCTAAAGCAATTGTTGCCAACGTGGGGCGCACGCCCCACAAGGGGGCAATTCGAGAATGAGTTATTAACAGTGAATTTTTTGCATTTATTGGTTCTAGGGGCTCATATATTGTGACATACACATTTTAAAAATAAAATCAGAATGTATCTGTACTGTACATGGTGGTTTTGAAAATTTATTTGTTGGTTTTTAATATCACTTCATATTATAAATTTTTTAAACAATTTCTTAGTGATTTCTTCCTCAGTACTTCAACTGTCCTTTTATTTTTCTCTTTCATGGATGCCATGTTCTTTGGAAGCTTGCTTAGACCAAGTTAATGGCCTTTTAGGTTTCCTCCATGTGAATAGGAGTTCACATTTTGAATGATAAAAATTATGTGTCACAGGGGGCATCAGTATTTTGGAGATGCTTAGGTGGGGCATGGCCAAAAAAAGGTTGGGAACCACTGCTCTATACCCAGGATCGCGAAAATATTCTCTCGGGTAAAAGGGGTCGCCAAGTGGAAAAGTTTGAGAAGCGCTGTATAATTATATCATGCTATAAAGTATTATGTGTGGCATTCGTAATTCGATGAATGCCGCATATTCTGCCTTTAGACAAAGTGTCAAAGAAATATTTTTAGGTTTCATTTCATTAATAAAGTGTCTATCTTGTTGTCTATCATATACTTTTCCCAAAACTGCTAGGCGTTCTATACAATACTTAGTTATATATACAATACCTTAGTTTTATACAGGTAAAAATTTTACGAAAACGTTCCGCATTAAATCGAACAAAAATAAAACAGATCAGCGATTATGCGCTCATAAAATTTTTTTTTATAGACATAAAACTTTATAGGTTTTTCTCCGAAAACGAAAACACTCTAAAAGTCCTTTTAAAATAGTTTTCAGTCGATAGAACAAACATACAATTTTTATATTTTATATCACATTCAACATTTAGAAAAACGGCAATAATACTTTACAAACAGCAATTAAACTTTTAATTTATAAATAAAATATGAATTAATAAAGCAATTAACATTGTAAATATTGTATACAGACATAAAAATTAGTGTTATTTAATAAGTGAAGTCTCATATAATAAGAGCGTGATATAAATTCATATAATGCACACGAACAAACACTATACAATAGAAGAAGAATAATGCAACTACGTATAATTAATTTGATGTGATTAACATAATAATTTGAAATATACGTTAAAAATATAATAGTATTGAATAAAATAAAGTTAAAAAAAATCCAAATCTGATACTGGACTTCTAAATCTGTAAATTAGTACTCTCCAAAATATAGAGCGCGCACTCCTAGAGGTGCATGCTATTATTCTTCATTAACAAAAGGGTGCGTGTTATTTTTCTTTATTGATAAAGGAAGGCACGATTAAAAAAGTTTGGGGTCACTACTCTAAAGGTGCGTGTCCATCTGAGAGTATAGCGCTAGTGAACTCTCGAGAGTATTCAAAACTGCCCATTTGAGAGTGTTTTCTCGAGATTTTTACTCTCACGAACACCTAGCGAGGATCTTGAAAATATGTCCTTGGAGATTACTCTCAGAAGTTGCACTAGTAGTCAACTTCTGAGAGTAGTGACATGACGTAAAACGAAGTGGTCTGCAACTGCTGTAGTGATTGAAATTATTTTTAAAAGAATAAAATTAAAATACAAAAAGTTCTGTTGGATCAAACCGTGGATTGATAGCAGAGGGTACGTTCGGTACGGGATCTGCTTTTATTAGAGAACTCGAAATTCAAGATGTTTAACAATTTAGAAATTTCTGCCAGTATATATTGTAGAAGCCGTTTGTTTGTTTCTCCGCAGGCGATTCATATGGCAGCCTACAGTGCCTCTTCTGTATATAATATAAATAGAATAATCAAAGAAGTGTGTCCAACTATTCACAGAGCTCTGTATAAGAACTATTTTAAGATAAAATAATATCTTCGAAGGATTTGCAGATCCCGAT
The DNA here is from genome assembly GCA_000484575.1 of Olivierus martensii. Taxonomy (NCBI): domain Eukaryota; kingdom Metazoa; phylum Arthropoda; class Arachnida; order Scorpiones; family Buthidae; genus Olivierus; species Olivierus martensii. The sequence goes on along the minus strand of AYEL01065045.1, from coordinate 37,208 downwards.
CAATATTTCAAAATAAAATCTGTTTTTATAGATGAACTTTATGGAATACAAACAAGGTATTAAAAAAATTAATAATAAAATAAAAACAAATGCAACATATTAACGTTTTATTGTACTTTTTATAAAATATTATATGGAAAAGTTCCAATGTTCCCCCGTCGCAGTTTGCGAAACATCAGTTGATTCTTGTATGTTTATTAATATAAACCTCTGTTCTGACGAATTTCATTTATTTAGTACTGTTCAATAAGCGCCTTGATATCGTGAGGAGACCAAATTTTCGTCATATTGCTCAGCACTGTCAGAGAACCGCTTTCAAAATACGAAGCACTAGCACCGGCTCTAGAGCTTTTCGCGTCCGGAGCGAAAATTTTTGTTGCGCCCCCTTAAGTCGTCATTTTTGAAAAATAAATAAATTCAAAAAGATACACTTTATAAAATTTTTTATTTTTTAAAACAATATTTTACAAAACTTACTTATTTTTCTATATACAATGTTGCATTCTCCTTGTTACTGTTTATTACATTATTACATGAATCCATGCCCTCCGGCCGGGGGCATATAGTCCAGCTGACCGTTTAAATGAGTAAAAAAATAATTATCTTACTACAATAATAATAATAAAGCACAAAACGCGCCAGCGCCCTGAACGAGTGCTCTGCTCGATTGTATGTTGAGCCAGCCCTTCGAACTACGTTGGAATTTCGCGAGCTTATCTCTGAGAGTGTAGTAAAAATATGTCCACCTGCAAATGAGTCTTGATAAGTTAGTTCGCCGAGAGCTGCAGTTAGTAGGAATGTTGTGAGTTACTCTCAGGGCTGGGTCCACTTGCCAAATTCTCTCCAGAAAGTTTTTCTCTCAAATGGACACGCACCTAGACTGCGATATCCAAACTTTTTAAGCGCTCATCCCTTTAATCAATAAAGAAAAATAGCATTCACTCATACAACAGATTTGCATTATGATGAACAAAACATATGCATGCTGAAAATTTCTTATGCATCTATAGGAGTAGGCGTAGCTTACTTTGGAGATTCCATAATGAAAAGATTCGAAGGACAATTTACAATATTTTTTTTTTTGGATTTATAAGGCAGAGTTTCCCAACTTTCTACCATATCTAGCAACTATTTTTGATTTAAATAGAAGATCGTTCGTAACAATGTTCATTTAATATAAAAAATTGTGAAGTAAGAATAAAATATCATCACAGTACTATATTATGATGGCTCCCTCTTATGGCCATTTTCAGCAAAAGATAGCAGTCGAAGTAGTGTTCTCACGTGGTATAATACTCGATATTGACGTAATACACTCTTTTTATTAATTATTAGAAGCTGACCATCAAAACTAAGTCAATTTGCTATATTGTCGAAATTATGTTCGTGTCTGCCATATTAATAGGTTACAACCAAAGATCGCGTAACGTCACTATCAGTTGAGAGTGAGACGGAGTATAGTGATTATATTAATCCATACTCAATTTACTGTATCGATATTGAAACCAAATTGAAAATATTCTAATTAAATATATTATTATATTTAATTAGAAATTATATTAACTAATCTGTAAAATATTATCAACAACATCAATAAATTTTATTTTAAAGAACTTAATTTTAATAGATTTTACTAGTAAATAGTTATTTTTTCTGTGGACAGATGGCGCTAAATGGATTCTATAATATATCTCAAAATAATACGAAGCAATTTTAATTATTTTTAAATAATTAATATATTCAATTATTTTTTATGTATAATATTATACTGATTAAACCAAAATACTTCTGAATTAATGATTTTAAACTGCAAAGTTGAATTTTGTAGGCACGTTTGCTTGCCACAAAACTATCAAAATAAGCATTTACTATCTATAATAATAAAATCAAAATAATTTTAATTTTGTTAAAAAAAAGCTATACAATAATTAATTATGACAATAAAAAAAAAAAAAAAAAAAGTTATTCAAAGAAAATGACGAAAGCTGTATGGCCAAAATTAGGACAAAAATTTACTTGCGACGGCCGGGAATCGAACCCGGGTCAACTGCTTGGAAGGCAGCTATGCTAACCACTATACCACCGTCGCCACATACATCACGCCTATTGAAAATTTATTTCAGGATTGCGAAATGAAAATTAGTCAACCAATCAGCACGAGTTTTACAAATTTAAATCAAATTTTACTTAATCCAATCAGTGCTAATGATAAAATATATTAAAATTAAAAAATTTCCTAAAATGTCTAGAAATTCATTTTACGAGTAAAACAGTTGTATATTTTTTCGCTTCACTCGTAATCCGACTTTTGATATTTTTGAATTCATACACCGATAAGAAAAAAAATTTCATTTTATCGCCCAAATTAAGTCGATATAAACAGTTATCGAAACAAAAATAATGTATTGAATTTAAATAAAATTATTTTCATGAAATATGTAGTATATAAACGTAGTACTCTATATAGATTTACAAGACAAACTTTTTGACTCACCAACTTTAAAAAGTATTCGGAACAAATTATGTAACACTTTCCATTTATAGTCGGAAACGTAAGTGGTTTGGATGCGTTCCCGCGACGAAATTATCAAAAAATATCATTAGATTAATTAAATATCAGTTAAATTTTAATATAAAATTTCTATTCATAAATCGTAACGTAGGTTTTGATGTTTTCTATTTTGACAGTTATTTATTATTATTGGAATTACGGGAAGTGAAATGTTTGGCAACACGAGATGGCGTTACTAGTTGTTTTCTATTTTGACAGTTATTTATTATTATTGGAATTACGGGAAGTGAAATGTTTGGTAACACGAGATGGCGTTACTAGTTCAAATAGATTTATTGTTCCGCTTGGTTTTTATGATTAAAAAAAAAAAACAATACTGCATAATACAGGGTGATTCAAAAAGGTTGTGCCAAAATTTAGACTTGTAGAGAATAAAATTCTGAATAAAAAAGTCTAGTCGCGTTTTTTGATGTGAGGCTCCATTTAAGAGATTGACTTTAAAGCTAGTCAATCACCATCGAATACACAAAGCGTCACGACGCGTCGCTCGCCTTCTTACTAACCAGTAGTAAATAGGAGAGCGACGTAATGTGTCGCGTCTTGGTAACGCGACGCATCGTGACGCTTTGTGCACTCGAGGGTAATTGACTAGCTTTAAAGGGTTATATCTTTTAAACGGAGCATCACATCAAAAAACGCGACTAGACTTTTTACTCAGAATTTTATCCTCTACAAGTCTATAAATTTTGGTTACAACCTTTTTAAATTACCCTTGTATTTTAAAATGTAAACAAATTTATTAATCAATATTAAACGTTTATTTTTAAAATGATTATTATAGGAAAATGAACAGCAGTATTGATCGATGGGGAGAAATTTCGATTTTTAACCTGTTGAATAATATTTGAATTTTAAAAATTAAACATGTGCTCAGTAACTTATAAAAGCGAATTTTATGACAAATGTTTGATAAAAATATCACAGCTGTTGAATAAAAAGGGAGAAATTTCGATTTTTAACCTGTTGAATAATATTTGAATTTTAAAAATTAAACATGTGTTCAGTAACTTATAAAAGCGAATTTTATGACAAATGTTTGATAAAAATTTCACAGCTGTTGAATAAAAAAAATTTATCGCGTATTTTATTTATTTATTTAAAAGTGTATATCATGTTTAATTCGAGAGGAAAATTTCGGCAGCCTAGGTAGAAATTGGAGGATTTAATCCAATAAAATGTTTAACAGTGAACAAAATTATGATTAATCAAGTCAGATTTTGAACAACTTAATTAACATAACGTGTCTAAGATAAACTAGAAAATTTCTGGAAGTCCAAAAAATCGGATTTGGTACAATTACATACATTGTAAAACCCAGCAAAACGGTACCGATCGATAGTGGGTTGAGACACGCAAAATATCCCTAACGAACTAGGGATAAAAGGTCAAAGGTTAACGAGATATAGAAGTTAAAAGTTTCATTAGCGGCATAGGTAGCACGCGAACGGGACGCGTCGCGCTGCACACCGTAGCGAGGCGAAGCACAGTGTCAAACTGCATGCACAATGAAACTTTTACATCCTCTATATCTCGTTAACCTTTGACCCCCTAGTTTATTAGGGATATTTTGTGTGTCTTGACTCCCTATCGATGGGTACAATTTTTGTTGAATTTTGCAATGTGTACAATTGTAACTCGGATTTTATAAAATAAAAATTTTATTTTCTTTTTATCTATATAAATACCATATGTGATTTCTTTTTAATTATAAAATACTGTAATAAGTTTAAATTTTTATTCAAGAGTCCATAAATCTAATTTATCTAGAGTAGGAATTTCGTATTTCCGTTTTGATCAGGTCAGTCCAGTTTTCTGTATTTGTGCCGGTGTTTCCAAATCATATGACAAGAGAAACATGTCTATTATTTAATAATTAAGATGTTTGTCAATGTTATAATAATAAATAAACGCAAATTAATGCTGTCTTCATGAAATTTGTCATATATTGGCAAAAAATTCTGCAAATGGCTGCTGAATAAAAGATGATGGTGATACAGTTGAAGAGCTAGTAACTTCTCTGAACTCTCTAGTGAGAGTTTCCCCGTCGTTATGGGTATTGGTAATAATGAATTTGAACTATTCTAGCTCACATTCATCATCACCAACATCCATAATGACAAGAAGCTATCGTCATTAGAGACTTCAAGAACGACTGACGAAACTCGATTGTCTTGTCTGACTATATAATTAGCAAACTTAAGGCCATTTTTTGTGTTATATTATATTGTCATGTTAAGTTTAATGCTGATTTTTCTGTTGAAAACTTTTGTTTCGCTTATAAAATAAAATCGATATTAATAAAAACAAAATGTTATGGTTTTTCATTGATAAAAACAATTAAATTATTATTTTAAGCAAATTAACAATAAAACGCATCAGCCATCAATAGATGCCGCTATATGGTACTTCATCAGAAGAAAACAACATCTCTACTTATGCGAAGAAATAGGTGCAACAAAAATTGTAATCATAATTAAGAGTTTCAGCTTTTTACTTTATAATATAATGCTAAGAGAGCCAAATAAACGATAAACAACTATTTTACATCATCTTTTTTTATTTACAATATTTTTAGATGTTGTAAATAAAAAAAATATTGTAAAATAAGTTGTTTACAATTATGCCATTTATCAATGGGTATGTTGTTGTTATTTTTTTAAATAAAAAAATCACGATTCGTATCTTTTATTTCACATAAAAAATTATCGATATTTCTGGACCGTGTGAAAGAGGTTGGTGCTGAAAGTTAAACAACGAAAAAAGCGATTTGTATCTTTTTCACTTTTATTGAATATTTTAATATATAATGAAACTTATAAATAATCAATTGTAATGATTTTAATTATAAATAATATCAACTAACTTAAATTCTATGTTAGTTTAAAAAAAACATACGTTACAGAAGTATATACATATAAAATTTATTTCTTTCTATTCTTTTATAATCACTTTATATAAAAAATCGATTTTTTATTTTAATTAATCAAGAAACTATCAATAATAAATAGGAGGATAATCAATGAGAAATTCTAAAGTTTAATTGCTATATATAATAAGATTACAACAGGCATTTTTGTAGCTTAGCCTATTTTTATTACATTGTTTTATCGTAACTCAGACAACATTCCAAACTTTAAAAAAATATAAATTTTAAAACAAACTTCTAACCTATCAATTATATAAATCGATTATTTATATAATCGATAATTTATATATCGATTATATAAATCTATTATTTATATAATCGATTTATACATCGAATAATCAAAATTATATGAATTGATTATATAAATAATCGATTTATATAATTGATTAATTAAAATTATAATCGATTATAAAAATCGATTTTTTTATATGATTATAAACCTATGAAAAGCTGTGATCAGATCATTGTTATGGTTTTAATTAATTAAACACCTATTGGAAATTTTAAAGCTGTGATCAGATCATTGTTATGGTTTTAATTAATTAAACACCTATTGGAAATTTTTATAAATAAAAAAAAATCATATAATATTTTATGTTTTTATACAGCTTTCAGTAAAATAAGAAAATTATAAATATATCCTAATTTTTTATTTTTTATTTTTGTGTGTTATGTTAAAATAAGAACTCAACTCTCCTATTCTGGTTGAATTACATTGCAACCCCTTCTTCGATACAGGTTTAAACATACAAGACACTTTTTTTAATGACGATTTTTATCACGCGAATTAATAAAAAATAATAAATATGTAATAGTATAATTAGCTTATCTCCTAGTGCTTTATTTTTAAACTGAAAATAATACTCGTATGCAGTAAATATATACATCAATATATATCGTTTATACTTTCCCACGATAAATTTACTAGATTATTGATCGTTGAACCTAAAAATCAGGATTTTTCTTTTTCTTTATATGCAATAACAAGTTATTATCACACAATTATAATTTATTTTGAGTAATTCTTTGGAGTTCCAATAACCAAATATAGTCCTCCAATTATGAATATAAGTCACTGAGATTATTACTTTAGAAATAATGACTATTAAATTAATGGAAACTTGTTTGTCTATCATTTGGATCTAAACTACAGTATGAATCGAATATCTCTTCTAGATTATTATCCGGCAACAGGGCTTTCTGGATATGATGGATAACACGTTTTTTTTTCTGGTTGTTGCGCCTCAAAAACCGAATCGAGATCAGAATATCGATTGGTTTCTGTTCTTAACAGGATGATGATGACTAAAACATGTTCTAGGATAATTTAATGTAATCTGATCAGTAGTTTGGAATAAATATATTGTCATAAATAGTTAAAATGTTCTAGGATAATTTAATGTAATCTGATCAGTAGTTTGGAATAAATATATTGTCATAAGTAGTTAAATCAGAGACGTTCTTCAAAATTTGGGTCCCTATATAAGAAACTATCAATAATAAATAGGAGGATAATCAATGAGAAATTCTAAAGTTTAATTGCTATGTTCAAAATTTATCGTAGTACTGTATAAAATTATGGATAAATTACATATCATAAAAGTAAAGCTTATTGGAGAATTTTCTGAATCATCCCACCAGCTGCATCGACGTAATTACGCCATTAAATTGTCAAAAATAATGATGACTTAACAGGTTGAAAATTTACTGATGAAACTTGTATGCTTTATGTTCAATAATTCTTATATAAAAATATTTCGCAGTTTTTAAATTGTCAAAAATAATGATGACTTAACAGGTTGAAAATTTACTGATGAAACTTGTATGTTTTATTTTCAATAATTCTTATATAAAAATATTTCGCAGTTTTTGTTGATAATCGTCATTTACGGAGACTTATTTTTTTGTTCATTACTTCATTATATTCATTTTTTATTAAACTGGATGATGTAGCAAATCGTCATCAATAAAAAAAAATGATGATTTTCATAAATTATCTTAACACATGTTAAACTCATAAAAAATATGAATTTTTACAACAATAAAAATAAAATTAAGTCGATACACGACTTTATTTTTTTATAAAATATAAAAAATTGTCCATAAAACGATATTATATACTGTATTTTTATTTTGATTATTATCTGAAAAAATTTAAAATTTATTTATAACAAAATTCGCGAATTGTTCTTCGCTGTAATTAAAGTTGATTTCGAAAAAATTATTTCGCGAAAAATTTGAAGGCTAATTTTCTTTTTTATAAGTACTCTCCATCTGCAACCAAGTTTTCCAAAGTGGATATCTCCTCATTTCGAAAAAATTATTTCGCGAAAAATTTGAAGGCTAATTTTCTTTTTTATAAGTACTTTCCATCTGCAACCATGTTTTCCAAAGTGGATGATAGCACCCCCTGTGGCGCTGGAACGATCCAAGGTGTGCCTGATTTTCCAAAACGTTTTCCAGGGGCACTGAAATAAATTTTTTTCTGAAAAGGAGGCGGACTTCTGATCTACAATAATAGCGTGATAAGCTGTTTATACTAATTGCATTGTGAATATTATAAATCGAATCTACTTTGGCTAAATTTTAATTTTCCATTTATCGATCATTAAATTTTTATCTATTATTTATTCTTTACTACCAAAAGTTTGTTTGTGGATCGGCCATTATGAAAGAAATATCATGTCACTATCTACTTATATACTTTTTTATATTGATATTATATATTAATTAAATTAATCGTCCAATCTTTTAGGTTTTAATGACCACTATAATAAAAATAACATAACAATAATCCATTGTTATGTCATTTTGTAGTAATATATGGTTACGTCATTGTTTATAAATCAAACTCCTTTTGGTTTTCTCTGCATGCATGGCTTATACCTTGTTTCTTGGAAAATAAAATAGGTAAAGGAACTCAAGAGTTGCATTTCTACACTTCAAATGTGATATGAACGTTAATGAGATTTGACTCAAAAAGTAATTAAAAATTATTAACAAAATAAACTACGCTTCAGTTTAGAAACTATTTCTATTATCATGCTAGTGTTGCAATCTCTTCGTGGGAATTTTTCCAAGCAAAGAATAAACTTTAGTTTAATAAAGATCGTTTTTTAACAAAAAAACGATCTTTAGAAAACTAAAGTTTATTCTTTGCTTGGAAAAAACAAAGATCTAAATAAAAAAAATGGAAAAAAAATGTAAATGGAAGTAGTGACATCTGCCTTATACACTTAGATAAAAAGAAGGGAATCTCTTCGTGGGAATTTTTCCAAGCAAAGAATAAACTTTAGTTTAATAAAGATCGTTTTTTTTTTTGTTAAAAAACGATCTTTAGAAAACTAAGGGAAAAAACAAAGATCTAAATAAAAAAAAATGGAAAAAAATGTAAATGGAAGTAGTGACATCTGCCTTATAAACTTAGATAAAAAGAAGTGAGTTAAATTAATGAGAAATTTGATTATTTATTCTTTAAAAATATTTCTAATTTGCAACACTAAAAATTGCCAAATCGAAACAAGACATTCCTAAGTCACAATCGTGATGGAATCGATTGGAGACATTATCAAATCGATTTACAGTTTTTAAAGAAAATCTGAGAAAAATGGATTTTGGAACTGAGTTCGAGTAAAAATTAAATAATAAATACTGTTCATCGAAAACATTTCCATTTACTGTATAATGTTTCTATCGTGAGTATATTTATAATCTACATAAATTAAAAATAAAATATTCAGCATACAAGCTTATATTTGAATATTATTAACGATACCATAAAAATTGCGATTTTAAATTTATTATTATAACAAAACTAAATTGTTTTAATTATTCTTCCAAAAAGTTCTGATGAACGACATGCAGAATTATCGTGATATGTATGCAGAAATACTTCATATCTGCATACATATCATGATAAATTTTCATTGAAAAATTTATCATCTTTGTTAACCTGACGAAGCATCGGTAGTCAGTGTTAAGTCTATGGGATCCTATAATAATCTTATTACTATAGGATTACTACACTCTCTCATAGACTCAATACTGACTTCCGATGCTGTCAGGTCTTTTTTTATTTTTTATTGACGACAGCATCGAAAGTCATTATTAAGTCTATGGTAATAAGATTTATAAAAACGTTTTTTCACGTATTAAATTAATTTCTGTTTTTAATTTAATAACGCGAATTGTCAGATTTCTATTCGATATCATTCGAATATGATAAGGTAAAGTATAAAATTATGATAAGTTATAAATATTAAATAAAACAAAGCTGAAAAATTTATGAATGGGAAATTTTTCGTCTAATTTATCTGATTCGAAGTTAGTAGAAACTAATGGTGGATTTATATCAATCCCTAGCCTGACTAATAGATAACAATGAGTTGACTCGGACGTTATAATGGGCTTCTGCCTTTTGACGTCCAGACCTGATTATTCCAGTCGATAACAAGCGAAACTTTTGATAGTGGGATTATCCTTCTAGATTAGGCAGTGAAGTTTGATGGTTGTCACGAGTCGTGACAGAACGATCAAGCTTCACTGCATCATTCGTTTATTTAACATAACGTGACTCTTAAGTAGACTGTTTACAGAATGTAGATGATAAAGTAAGTAAACTCGTTTTCTATGACTCACGTTATTTAAAATTCAGTCACTTGTTGATTATAAATTAACGAAAGTTGATAAATAAAGCGCAATATTAGAGTTTTCACATAAATTAATCGTTATTTTTCCTATTAAATCTTACCGTTGCTCTTGAATCTATTTTATTTAGAAGATAAATACAGTAAACTCTTGTATAATGTGCTGCTCTTCTATAACGCAACCAGTATTCATATAACGTTATAAATAGTCCCGTATAACGCGTAGGATAGATTTATTTTAAACGTTACTTATCCATTACTTATAATATCCGTTGATTGTAAGCCTAATAAAAACCAAACGATGTTTATTTCGTTTCCATGGCAACTTTAACAACTTTTTTTATCGGATTATACGAATCCGCATTTTCGGAGTTCGTATTATACGGAATCTACTTGTATAGGCTATAATATTTATTAAAATTTAGTTATCTATATTCTGTTTTTTTTTCCTTTATTAAAAGAAACCTTCTTTAAAACAAGTTAATTAACATTCTGCACACAATAAAATCATATTCGAAACTACGCATATCTCATTAACAATATGTGATCAGTGCTGGAATTCCGAGACAAGTTTAAATTTGCATAAAATCGTCTGATAAACGCCGGTTCACACTACAGCGAGGGCGATATACGCGCGCGTCTACGATTCTCGCACAAAAGCGCGAGTGATCGCGTAGTATAGTTCATATATCGGCACGCGTATTTGGAGGAAACCAATCATGGAAGGCCATGCATATACGCTGATTAATCAATGATAGCGGTCGATTTATTTTACTGTAGTGTATAACTTCCTGGCTGTATACGCACCTTGATACCATGCATCGTTGATGGATACGAACTTCATATATCGGCACGCGTATTTGGAGGAAACCAATCATGGAAGGCCATGCATATACGCTAATTAATCAATGATAGCGGTCGACTTATTTTACTGTAGTGTATACCTTCCTGGCTGTATACGCATCTTGATACCATGCATCGTTGATGGATACGAATTCCATTTTGACAAGTTATGTGGTTTCTATTAGTTCACTCAGCGTGCATAGACACGCGCGCGAGACTAGCGACAGAGTAGCGCGAATATTGATGCGCGCTGATGAAGTCATTTCCCTTGCTATGGTGATCTTCGCGTTTAAACGCGCATCTCTCGCGCACTCGCTGTGTATAGTAATATGAATCGGTCTTAACGCGATTTCCTATTACGCGGAACGTTTCCATCGCGTTGTACGGGAATCCACTGTATATATATAATTATTGAAGATAATTAAAAATTAAATTAAAAAATTTTACACAATTAAAAAGTTTCGTGATTTGATAAGAGAGGTTAGAAAATAGTTTAAAAGGTAAAAGGAAAGAGTCAACATCATAAACAAGAAGACGTCGGGTAATTTAGGTGACCGAACTGAATTTCGGTCACCTAAATTACCTAATTTTCATTCTAAATTATTACAAAAATCGATTTTTCTTAGTTTGTGACTTAAAAGTTCTGTTTGTTTAATCGTTTAACTTATCTATCCGGAAGGAAAAAAATATCGATTAATTAAAAGTTTTGTTTCGTTTAATTCGATTAGCTGGAAGGTAATCTGATCTTATCAAAATTTGATCGGATTGTCTAGAAAAAGTATTAAATGTGAAAACAATTTTAGATGTCATAAGTAGAAAAATAAATCAAAGAAAAAAAAAATTAAACTTCTTAAAACAATCGATTTGTGTTAAGAAAGATAACCAAACAAATTATTGTTTAAATTTCAAATAAAATATACATTAATTAAAATAAATAAAAATTTATTACATAAATTAAAGCAAGTTAATTGAAAAATATTATAAAAAATATGGAGAGAAAAATATTATTTTATTTTGAAAATTATTCTTGCGCTGTTTATCAAGTTACTCAAGATGGATGGATCGATCAATCGCTTTTTTCATTATTTGATCAATTTCGAATTTATTGAGAATGATCGATGTGGGATGTAATACCTGAGAAATTCACTTAATTTTGGACAATATTCGGATAAATATTATCCAATCTGAACGAAATATACGTATACAGAGTATTGGAATTCTCTTGGGAATCAATCTCCTAGATCGATTTACGAGTTACGAGTATCATATTCGATTGAAATGATCGAATACAATATTCGTGACTATATGATCGACATTGATCAAATGTGTCAATACATTGGTTTATCAAAACGATATACGATGCGCTCCTCTAGTTACGAACATAATTCATACGTAAATTTTCTTCTTAACTCAGATATTGTTATTTGGCCTCAAAAACATCAGAAAAAATAACTGTAACTAGTTTAAAGATGCGCTCCTCTAGTTACGAACATAATTCATACGTAAATTTTCTTCTTAACTCAGATGTTGTTATTTGGCCCCAAAAACTTCAGAAAAAATAACTGTAACTAGTTATATACTGTGTTTTGTAAAATATTCCACAATTGTACCAATTAGAAGTTTCTTATTTTACAGATTTGAACAAAAAGTTTCAGATTATTTCAGCGTTTTTCCCCCGTAATCGCCGCCATCTTGAAATATTGCCCTAATAGAATAACCAATTGCATAATTTTACGTAATATTGGTTACTAGAGCTTTCCGGCTATCATATTGTTTAAAATTAGCCAAGAGTTTTTGAAATTTCACGTTCGTAAGTACGAATATTCGTAACTAGAGGAGCGCGTGTATTATGTAAATACTATCTATTTTAATCATTTTTAATTACACACGATCTACTAGAACCCAATAAACAAGCGTCCTATCTGATATGATCGAATATCGATCACTTTCGATACGATTGATTCCCTAGAAGGATCACTATCTATACAATATCGTGCCTAGATTTCATTCAGATTGAATAATATTTATCCGAGATATTGCAGTTCAACATGAGTGAAATATCTTCACTCATATCGATTAGTCAAAAATATTGATTCGCTATCGATCATTTCCTTAAACCGTTTTACTCCACTTAGAAGTAGAAAGAGTCAAAAATGGACGTAAAAATATTAATAAAAAATTTATCTTCATAATTTATTTAATTTTTATAACCGAACATTATTTTTCTATTAAGTTTTCGACGACTTTTCCTTGTTAACGTGACGACAGTTCGATTAATCACGCAAGAGGCTCAATTCCAAAAATTGATTAATCGAATTTTCTCCCCGTTATTCCTATTAAAATTCTAATTATGTGAAAGGACTGTGATAAATGGATAGTTTATACCGAAGGACGATCAACTATCAAATAAATGGAAGTTAACCTTTATTATGTATTTAGGTTATAGAGATACGAACATGCAACATTAATTAAATTTTTTAATGAAAAAATATAATATACGTAATTAATTGAATAGTATTTATGAATATATAATAAAATATTATTGTTTTATTTTTATTTATTTTATTGATTATTAAAAATTCGGTATATTATAACCAGACGTGGTTCTGTTTCTATTTCTGCAAAATATAGTAACATTGTTGACAATCTAATAATATTTTTAACAGGAATGTAGATAACAACATAGCTTATTACTAATTTATAGTATTTTTCCTATTTTTAAGATTTTATCATCCAATGATAACTTAGAAAATTCGAATACATCCGCTCCTCTAGTTACGAACATAATTCGTAGACAAGTTTTGTTCGTAACTCGGATACTGCTGTTATTTTGGTTCCAAAATAACTTTATATACTATATATTGTATTATATTTTACAATTGGTTCCATTAAAAGTTTCTTATTTTATAGATTTTAATGAAAAGTTCCGAATATAAAGCGAAGAATTTTCGGTATAATCGCCGCCATCTTGAAATACTACCGCAATATATTAACTAACTGTGTAATTTTACATTATATTAGTTGCTAGAGCATTTTACTATCGTATTACTTAAAACCATCGGAGGGTTTTTGAAATTTCGTGAAATTAATTTCACAATTTTACATTATATTAGTTGCTAGAGCATTTTACTATCGTATTACTTAAAACCATCGGAGAGTTTTGAAATTTCGTGAAATTTGAAAATGAAATTACACGTTCGTAAATACGAATGTTCGTAACTTGAAGAGCGCCTGTACTTTAGTTCTATAGCAAGTTATTTTTATATATTTTTTAAATGTTAACTGTAAATTATTTTTATGTTTAAACATGTGTATGCATATAAAAATTATTTGCATTTACATGCATATTTATTACAAAATTACAGATTAACAGCACAAAATTAAGATTTTTACTCGATTTTCAACTGGTTACTACACCATACAATTTTTTTTAGTTTAAATAACTGCTGGTTAACATTATTTGAGGATGCATATTTATTACAAAATTACAGATTAACAGCACAAAATTAAGATTTTTACTCGATTTCAACTGGTTACTACTCCATACAATTTTTTTTAGTTTAAATAACTGCTGGTTAACATTATTTGATGTTTAATATTGTCAAAACTGCGCAAAATATTTGAGAAGGAAGAGTAGTTATCATGGAATTCTCAGATCCTGGTATGGAGTCTAATATATGCATCAAAAATATGGATGAGGCTTGGACCAAGTCCATACTGAGAAGTAACAAGTTTCAAAAACTCCATAACAACATTCAGTAGAATTGCATACCATATAAAAAGTTGCTTTCCCCGCTTATTTATTATCCATTCATTAATCTGTATCTGATCGATCACAGGTCAGAGGAACAGTTGCTACTCGTTATGAATTACAAGTTCCTAAAAGACAATAATGCTATAAAAAAAGATTTACGATAAGTAAGTTTTTTATTGCAGTAACTAATTTATTCATGGGAAAACAAAGCATGCAATAGATCAGACCTTCTACGAATTTTTAAACTGTTGTTTTAATTGGTTTACACTCCTGTACCTATATTTTTATTACCTAGGAAAATAATTTGGTAAAACTTGTTATTTACTACCGTATAATGTAATTTATACGATTTAAAAGTGTAATAACTGGTAATTATTTCAATTTTTATTTAGTTTTGTTGTTGTTTTTCCTTGTTTATATACTAGGCACATTAAAAAGTGGATGAATAAGCTGCTTTGGATAATAGGACATACTTCATCGAAAGTTCATACATGCGAATCGTTAAATTACTAGTTTGTACTTACATCTGTCGGTGGTAAACTTTTCTATAAACAATGCTATATTGCTACTAGCACCTTGCCTGAACAGTACTTTATCAACTTGTCAGCGTTGCCAGATTTACTGTTTTAGAATTAAAATATAGGGAATTTTTATTTAAAATAACCAAATCATTTTATAAGCAATATATTTAATTTTACATTTTATAAAAAATATTGTATTTAATATAATTTTAATGATAAATTTTATCAAATAGTTTATAAAGTGATTTGCTTATTTTAAATAAAAATTTTCTATAATTTAATCTAAAACAGAAAATCCGGCAACGTTGCAGAAGTTTGTAACGTATTGCTACGGCCCTAAATTGTAGAATTACTAAAATTCATATACCTTTCAATTTGCAAGTAATTTTTAAATAAAAATAATAAATTAAGGATGAAAACTTTGTATTGAAATGTTATCTTGATCATTATGTTTTTCTTCCTGAAATTTTTATAAAAATAAAACTGTTGAAAGTATGTTTTGTGCAAGAAAATGCCGAAGATTTCAGTTTGAAGCTCATATTAATTTTTTTTATTCATGAGGATCGCTCATAATATTTTTTAATGAAGATGTTGCAGGTACAATTGCATGCATTGCAAAACCCAGTAAAAGTGATACCGATTGATAGAGTCGAAACACGGAAAATATCCCTAATGAACTAGGGGTCAAAGGTCAAAGAGTTATAGAAGCTGAAAGTTACACAGTTCATGGGGGTTTGACACTGTGCTTCGCCTCGTTATGGTGTATAGCGCGACGCGTCCTGTTCCTGTGCTCTGCTACCTATGCTACCTACACGCGTGTATATCTCGTTAACCTTTGACTCCTAGTTCATTAGGGATATTCTGTGCGTACCCCTATCGATCAGTACCATTTTTTCTGGGTTTTGCAATGTATGCAATTGTATCTTCAATGAATGAGAAAATATCAAAATTGAGATGATGAATACTGCATGCAATATCTATGAAAAATTCTAGGGAATGGGCTAATATTTATCCATTTTTAAGAACCATTTTTTGAGTAATAGACTGTTTACTTGAAAAAACGGATTATTTATCATAATGTTAATCGTAAGTCGCAATTTTACAATAGTGACTTTTAGAAAAGTAGCTAACCATAACAAAAGAAATAGACTGTTTACTTGAAAAAACGGATTATTTATCATAATGTTAATCGTAAGTCGCAATGACAATAGTGACTTTTAGAAAAGTAGCTAACCATAACAAAAAAAAAAAGTTTATTCTTAAGAGGTTACGCTCTGTATTTTGTCAAGCTATTCAAGGCGTGATTTATCTCGAGTTGTTTCCACCCAATATCACTGTAAATGAGAAGTCTCCTGTAAAGATTGTGTAACTTTAAACAACCAGAAATTCTATAAAAGCTAACGCCTATATTTACATGTCCCCAACATGAAATTAGAACGTATAGAATTAAAAAATAAGGTACAATTGTCGCCTTACCGAAGCACGGCGAAAGTGGTACACATCGAAAGGGGGGCCGAAACACGCAAAAAATCCCTAGTGAGCCAAAGGTCAAAGATCAAACGTTTACGAGATATAGACCCACAAAGTTCCGTTTATTGCAAATGGCGCATGTGGTTTGGCGTTGTGCCTGGCGTCGCTGCGATCTGCCACGCCACGCGTCCCGTTCCCGTGCTCCACTACCTATGCCGCCTAGATGCCTCTGTATCTCGTAAACGTTTGACCTTTGACCCTTAGTTCACTAGGGATTTTTTGCATGTTTCGGCCCCCCTTTCGATGTGTACCACTTTCGCCGTGCTTCGGTAAGGCGACAATTGTACCAAAAATAGACCGTATGACATCATAGTCACTGAGAGAGTTTTATGAAATTCGTTTTTCCTAATAGAGAAAGAGCATCGAATGTTACACTGAATTTAAAATTTTAGTAATGCAGTACTGCAGTTTAGGGCCTTAATACTTACCTGAGCAGTACTTTACAAAATTGTGCAAGTTGCCAGATTTCTGTTTTAGAATTAAAATAGTGAATTTTTATTTAAAAAAATCAAATCATTTTATAAACAATATATTTAATTTTCCATTTATAAAAAAATATTAGATATATATTATACAATAATTATGGTATAATATATGTCTAATATTTTTTTATAAAATGGAAAATCCCTATATTTTAATCTAAAACAGAAAATCCGGCAACCCAGCACAAGTTTGTTCTGCCATGAGTATTGTTCAGGTAACTTAATATTCTGTAGAATTTTCTTCTACTTCTTCTTTTATGCAACTTATAGATTCACCTTTCTGTCAATTCTTCATTTATAGAGGTTAGAGATTAACCTTTCTAGAATTTTCTTCTTCTTCTATGGAGATTATAGATTCACTTTTGTATAGAATTTTCTTCTTCTTCTATGGAGGTTATATAGATAACCTTTCTGTAGAATTTTCTTCTACTTCTTCTTTTATGCAACTTATAGATTCACCTTTCTGTCAATTCTTCATTTATAGAGGTTAGAGATTAACCTTTCTAGAATTTTCTTCTTCTTCTATGGAGATTATAGATTCACTTTTGTATAGAATTTTCTTCTTCTTCTATGGAGGTTATATAGATAACCTTTCTGTAGAATTTTCTTCTACTTCTTCTTTTATGCAACTTATAGATTCACCTTTCTGTCAATTCTTCATTTATAGAGGTTAGAGATTAACCTTTCTAGAATTTTCTTCTTCTTCTATGGAGATTATAGATTCACTTTTGTATAGAATTTTCTTCTTCTTCTATGGAGGTTATATAGATAACCTTTCTGTAGAATTTTCTTCTACTTCTTCTTTTATGCAACTTATAGATTCACCTTTCTGTCAATTCTTCATTTATAGAGGTTAGAGATTAACCTTTCTAGAATTTTCTTCTTCTTCTATGGAGATTATAGATTCACTTTTGTATAGAATTTTCTTCTTCTTCTATGGAGGTTATATAGATAACCTTTCTGTAGAATTTTCTTCTACTTCTTCTTTTATGCAACTTATAGATTCACCTTTCTGTCAATTCTTCATTTATAGAGGTTAGAGATTAACCTTTCTAGAATTTTCTTCTTCTTCTATGGAGATTATAGATTCACTTTTGTATAGAATTTTCTTCTTCTTCTATGGAGGTTATATAGATAACCTTTCTGTAGAATTTTCTTCTACTTCTTCTTTTATGCAACTTATAGATTCACCTTTCTGTCAATTCTTCATTTATAGAGGTTAGAGATTAACCTTTCTAGAATTTTCTTCTTCTTCTATGGAGATTATAGATTCACTTTTGTATAGAATTTTCTTCTTCTTCTATGGAGGTTATATAGATAACCTTTCTGTAGAATTTTCTTCTACTTCTTCTTTTATGCAACTTATAGATTCACCTTTCTGTCAATTCTTCATTTATAGAGGTTAGAGATTAACCTTTCTAGAATTTTCTTCTTCTTCTATGGAGATTATAGATTCACTTTTGTATAGAATTTTCTTCTTCTTCTATGGAGGTTATATAGATAACCTTTCTGTAGAATTTTCTTCTACTTCTTCTTTTATGCAACTTATAGATTCACCTTTCTGTCAATTCTTCATTTATAGAGGTTAGAGATTAACCTTTCTAGAATTTTCTTCTTCTTCTATGGAGATTATAGATTCACTTTTGTATAGAATTTTCTTCTTCTTCTATGGAGGTTATATAGATAACCTTTCTGTAGAATTTTCTTCTACTTCTTCTTTTATGCAACTTATAGATTCACCTTTCTGTCAATTCTTCATTTATAGAGGTTAGAGATTAACCTTTCTAGAATTTTCTTCTTCTTCTATGGAGATTATAGATTCACTTTTGTATAGAATTTTCTTCTTCTTCTATGGAGGTTATATAGATAACCTTTCTGTAGAATTTTCTTCTACTTCTTCTTTTATGCAACTTATAGATTCACCTTTCTGTCAATTCTTCATTTATAGAGGTTAGAGATTAACCTTTCTAGAATTTTCTTCTTCTTCTATGGAGATTATAGATTCACTTTTGTATAGAATTTTCTTCTTCTTCTATGGAGGTTATATAGATAACCTTTCTGTAGAATTTTCTTCTACTTCTTCTTTTATGCAACTTATAGATTCACCTTTCTGTCAATTCTTCATTTATAGAGGTTAGAGATTAACCTTTCTAGAATTTTCTTCTTCTTCTATGGAGATTATAGATTCACTTTTGTATAGAATTTTCTTCTTCTTCTATGGAGGTTATATAGATAACCTTTCTGTAGAATTTTCTTCTACTTCTTCTTTTATGCAACTTATAGATTCACCTTTCTGTCAATTCTTCATTTATAGAGGTTAGAGATTAACCTTTCTAGAATTTTCTTCTTCTTCTATGGAGATTATAGATTCACTTTTGTATAGAATTTTCTTCTTCTTCTATGGAGGTTATATAGATAACCTTTCTGTAGAATTTTCTTCTACTTCTTCTTTTATGCAACTTATAGATTCACCTTTCTGTCAATTCTTCATTTATAGAGGTTAGAGATTAACCTTTCTAGAATTTTCTTCTTCTTCTATGGAGATTATAGATTCACTTTTGTATAGAATTTTCTTCTTCTTCTATGGAGGTTATATAGATAACCTTTCTGTAGAATTTTCTTCTACTTCTTCTTTTATGCAACTTATAGATTCACCTTTCTGTCAATTCTTCATTTATAGAGGTTAGAGATTAACCTTTCTAGAATTTTCTTCTTCTTCTATGGAGATTATAGATTCACTTTTGTATAGAATTTTCTTCTTCTTCTATGGAGGTTATATAGATAACCTTTCTGTAGAATTTTCTTCTACTTCTTCTTTTATGCAACTTATAGATTCACCTTTCTGTCAATTCTTCATTTATAGAGGTTAGAGATTAACCTTTCTAGAATTTTCTTCTTCTTCTATGGAGATTATAGATTCACTTTTGTATAGAATTTTCTTCTTCTTCTATGGAGGTTATATAGATAACCTTTCTGTAGAATTTTCTTCTACTTCTTCTTTTATGCAACTTATAGATTCACCTTTCTGTCAATTCTTCATTTATAGAGGTTAGAGATTAACCTTTCTAGAATTTTCTTCTTCTTCTATGGAGATTATAGATTCACTTTTGTATAGAATTTTCTTCTTCTTCTATGGAGGTTATATAGATAACCTTTCTGTAGAATTTTCTTCTACTTCTTCTTTTATGCAACTTATAGATTCACCTTTCTGTCAATTCTTCATTTATAGAGGTTAGAGATTAACCTTTCTAGAATTTTCTTCTTCTTCTATGGAGATTATAGATTCACTTTTGTATAGAATTTTCTTCTTCTTCTATGGAGGTTATATAGATAACCTTTCTGTAGAATTTTCTTCTACTTCTTCTTTTATGCAACTTATAGATTCACCTTTCTGTCAATTCTTCATTTATAGAGGTTAGAGATTAACCTTTCTAGAATTTTCTTCTTCTTCTATGGAGATTATAGATTCACTTTTGTATAGAATTTTCTTCTTCTTCTATGGAGGTTATATAGATAACCTTTCTGTAGAATTTTCTTCTACTTCTTCTTTTATGCAACTTATAGATTCACCTTTCTGTCAATTCTTCATTTATAGAGGTTAGAGATTAACCTTTCTAGAATTTTCTTCTTCTTCTATGGAGATTATAGATTCACTTTTGTATAGAATTTTCTTCTTCTTCTATGGAGGTTATATAGATAACCTTTCTGTAGAATTTTCTTCTACTTCTTCTTTTATGCAACTTATAGATTCACCTTTCTGTCAATTCTTCATTTATAGAGGTTAGAGATTAACCTTTCTAGAATTTTCTTCTTCTTCTATGGAGATTATAGATTCACTTTTGTATAGAATTTTCTTCTTCTTCTATGGAGGTTATATAGATAACCTTTCTGTAGAATTTTCTTCTACTTCTTCTTTTATGCAACTTATAGATTCACCTTTCTGTCAATTCTTCATTTATAGAGGTTAGAGATTAACCTTTCTAGAATTTTCTTCTTCTTCTATGGAGATTATAGATTCACTTTTGTATAGAATTTTCTTCTTCTTCTATGGAGGTTATATAGATAACCTTTCTGTAGAATTTTCTTCTACTTCTTCTTTTATGCAACTTATAGATTCACCTTTCTGTCAATTCTTCATTTATAGAGGTTAGAGATTAACCTTTCTAGAATTTTCTTCTTCTTCTATGGAGATTATAGATTCACTTTTGTATAGAATTTTCTTCTTCTTCTATGGAGGTTATATAGATAACCTTTCTGTAGAATTTTCTTCTACTTCTTCTTTTATGCAACTTATAGATTCACCTTTCTGTCAATTCTTCATTTATAGAGGTTAGAGATTAACCTTTCTAGAATTTTCTTCTTCTTCTATGGAGATTATAGATTCACTTTTGTATAGAATTTTCTTCTTCTTCTATGGAGGTTATATAGATAACCTTTCTGTAGAATTTTCTTCTACTTCTTCTTTTATGCAACTTATAGATTCACCTTTCTGTCAATTCTTCATTTATAGAGGTTATAGATTAACCTTTCTAGAATTTTCTTCTTCTTCTATGGAGATTATAGATTCACTTTTCTATAGAATTTTCTTCTTCTTCTATGGAGGTTATAGATAACCTTTCTGTAGAATTTTCTTCTACTACTTCTTTTATGCAACTTATAGATTCACCTTTCTGTCAATTCTTCATTTATAGAGGTTATAGATTAACCTTTCTAGAATTTTCTTCTTCTTCTATGGAGATTATAGATTCACTTTTCTATAGAATTTTCTTCTTCTTCTATGGAGGTTATAGATAACCTTTCTGTAGAATTTTCTTCTACTACTTCTTTTATGCAACTTATAGATTCACCTTTCTGTCAATTCTTCATTTATAGAGGTTATAGATTAACCTTTCTAGAATTTTCTTCTTCTTCTATGGAGATTATAGATTCACTTTTCTATAGAATTTTCTTCTTCTTCTATGGAGGTTATAGATAACCTTTCTGTAGAATTTTCTTCTACTACTTCTTTTATGCAACTTATAGATTCACCTTTCTGTCAATTCTTCATTTATAGAGGTTATAGATTAACCTTTCTAGAATTTTCTTCTTCTTCTATGGAGATTATAGATTCACTTTTCTATAGAATTTTCTTCTTCTTCTATGGAGGTTATAGATAACCTTTCTGTAGAATTTTCTTCTACTACTTCTTTTATGCAACTTATAGATTCACCTTTCTGTCAATTCTTCATTTATAGAGGTTATAGATTAACCTTTCTAGAATTTCCTTCTTCTTTTATGGATATTATAAATTAACCTTTCTGTAGAATCTTCATCTTCTTCTATAAAAGTTATAGATTCACTTTTTTCACTACATATATGATATACAGTAGAAAAATTTAATTTAATGCCGATAAACCATTTTAGAGGTTACAGATTAACCTTTCTAGAATTTCCTTCTTCTTTTATGGATATTATAAATTAACTTTTCTGTAGAATCTTCATCTTCTTCTATAAAGGTTATAGATTCAACTTTTTCACTACACATATACAGGAGAAAAATTTAATTTAATGCCGATAAACCATTTCTCTATTTAAACTGACTAGAACTTTATTCTATTGATATAAAGAAAAAAATGAGTAATCATGTTTATTTTACGCTAAAAATGATATTAATAGTATAAATGATAAAAATGACATGTCCTTAATTTTTAATAGATATAATTTAACCTCAGCTAATTAAAATTAAACACAAACCAACTCTTATCTGAACATACAAAATTGAGATGTTTTTTAACTAGAAAAATGCACCATAATAACGTTATGCGTGCTTTTAGTGAGAATTATTCTCTTCTTTCGCTCAAGGTTATCGTCAAGTGTTAAGACATCGGAAAAAGCTCGACCTTGTCTTCTACCTACCCTCCAGCTAAACGTTGAATCTGATGTTCACCTTGATCCAATTAAGGACGAGATATTTCCTTCCACAGAAAGCTACTCTTAATCGACTTTCTTGTTTTTATTCTAATTATACTTAGCGATGACCCACACATCATTTCCTGTACATAAAAATTCGAGTTACAGTTCCATCCATTTGTTTTAAACTAATAATCGCCATTTATCCTTTAATGACGATTTTTTTTGTACGTTTCTTTTTTTAGATTCATCGGTAAACAGAAACAATTTTCCTTTAGATAAATATAGTGTGTTTAATTTTCCTATTGGAGAACATCCAGTAACGGTACATAATTAAAAATGTCGATTCGCATGTGAAGATAAACATAAATTCTTGTTAACCTAACTATTAATTTTTTTTGGGCGACAACTACAAAGTTTCTTAGGCATAACTTATGCCTAAGAAACTTTATAGTTGTTGTCTGTGTTTTGTGCCTAGTATGCAAATTTGTGCCAGTTGTAGCTGTAGAATTTTTTTCCTATTTTTCTATGGAGATTATAAATCACCTATCTGTAGAATTTTCTCCTGTTTCTTCTTCTATGGAGCTTATTGCTTCACCTCTCTGTAGAGTTTTCTTCTTCTATGAAGATCTATGGAGATTATAAATCACCTATCTGTAGAATTTTCTCCTGTTTCTTCTTCTATGGAGTTTATTGCTTCACCTCTCTGTAGAGTTTTCTTCTTCTATGGAGCTTATAGCTTCACCTCTCTGTAGAGTTTTCTTCTTCTATGAAGGTTATAGCTTCACCTTCTGTAGAATTTTTTCTTCTATGGAGGTTAAAGCTCCACCTCTCTGTAGAAGTTTCTTCTTCTTCTATAGAAGTTATAGATTCACCTCTGTAGAATTTTCTTCTTCTTTTACGGAGATTATAGATTCACCTTTCTGTAGAATTTTACGAATAAACTCGCATTAAACATGTTAGTTGACATATTGACCTTTAAGTACGGGATTTAAACCTTCCTTTTCTACATTTTAATAGTTCTCATTTATAAACCCGAAACTTTCGCAATCATCATTAGATCTAATCCGACAAAATCGAAAATAATTAAAGTATTTTTAAGGGTAAATTTTTTCGACCGTGGCCTGGTTTCAAATTTCCCTCCGGAATCTTAAAAAATCGTGAAGTTTTTCTGCGAGCCTAACTTCCACTTCGCGACTTTTCCAGATGGGAAAAAAAACAAAAACAATAAGTCGTTAACCACAGCCGTGGTATATTGTGAAAGTTAGCCACCACTCCAATAAGCATGCAAATATACTAAGTCTACTACATATAGAATCACGTCTGCTAGGATTAGAACCGCAATTCTCTGACCTAATTCTAGTGGAAGAAACTCGGGTCAACGTCACGAAGATAGAGAAGGCGTTATTATGCCTCCCGAGATCTCGTAATAGGATGTAGAAATCTGTTTTCCAATCTTCGTCGTTCCACCTGACAATCCGCCATTTCCCATGGAAGCCTGTTATTCCAGACCTTCCGTTTGCTAACTAGTTTTTCGTGGTTTCAGTTGATAGATGCAACGAGTAACAGGACGATTAAAAACCGAGAAAAAGTCTCGTTAATCCAAACAATAGGTGCAATACTTTACGCGTGAGACACGTGACATAGTTTATCGTGGCGGACGAAAATAAACAAACTATAAATAACCAAGAAGTTTTTGTTTTAAACTTTATCATCTCCATCGTAGCTCGCAGTCGTTGCACTTTTAATCGGGATGAAACCTACGCCTTTCTATTTACGGACTTCTAAGAATATTATATGGTGATATTTCCCTGATTTTTCGATAAAACTTACAAACAAGTGCGTATTTTTGGGTCCTTAAGTTCGATTTTTACTAATATCGTGTGCGTTGGCGGGTTAAAAGTTATTATTATTCGATTAATGTTAGTATAAAGAGGAAAAAAAACTGGTCTGGTTTTCCACGTCAAGTAATGGCACCTTTGTTGCGAGGTGCGGCATTTCAATGAAAACAGAAAATGACTTGTGAGAGATATAAACTGAATTCCGGAAAGACTCGAATAATCGACATAGCGAGTGACACGCCTCCCACGCAATTATCCGGTAACAGGTGCCACGAATGTTATCCCCAAAGGACCACACCCGTGACATCGCCTCCACTTCCCAAAAGACTAACTTAAGCAGCTCTAACTTAGATATTCCCTAGCTAAAAAAAAATCCCTCTTCACGTTTCTACACTCTCAGTTATCAGTAAACAGAACTACTGTTTTTTTTTTTTTTTTCCTCGTGTGACCGAGCCCTCTTCCACTCCCAAATATAGTAGACTTCGAAAGTTTGTTTTGAAGTCAAATCCTGTTACATCCATAAAGGAAAAAAGGGGGTGGATAGAATCACGAGCGATTCTTGGACCGGTCCTACCTGATCTGATGACACCAATTTCTTTCTGTTATCTAAGATCGAAAATGTCCCCCTTTTACTGCTCTCTTCCGAGGAAAATCGAGAAGGAAAGTTCCCAGAATCGAAGGGTAAAAAGAAAAAGAAAAAAAAAAAAAAAAAAAAAAAAAAAAAAAAAAAAAAAAAAAAAAAAAAAAAAAAAAAAAAAAAAAACTCGATAGAAGCAGCGAAAGTTTTGAAAACCAGAAAATATCTAATTTCCGAAACTCTCTTCTATTGTTAACAGAATTATTAGATAATTCTGCTGATAGTAAGTAGATCGAGTGGAAGAATTATAGACACGTTTTTCCCATACGGGTTGAGGGCTTGTCTCCGTCTGTCACGGACACACCTGGTCAGTGGCCCACATACGCGGCCTTCGGACACCAGAATGCGTTCCCTTACTAAATTAAAATATGAAATTTTTCAACTTTTAATTAACTTAATGACAGAAATTCTCGGAAAATTATCTCACGATCGAGTAAATAGCGGAATAAGTATGAAAAATACGGTTAACAATTTTATTAAACGCGTAAATTAATACGACAACTAGTGGTAAACAGCGTGTTGTGTGGGGGTTAAAATGTTTGGCATTTTTACTAGAAGGCGGTGGCAGACGTAACCAGTTCCGTTAACTTAATTAAGTAATTTTGAGGACAGTTGTACGTATCTCGAATTCGGACTTAAATGTCGGTTGAAACGATCGCGTTACACCTGTGCCCAGTATCATACGGACGGATTTAATTTCCTTACCAAAATTAAAGGAGAATTATCAAACATCTGTTAACACGTGGTGGAATAATGCATGTATTTGTGTCGGGAAACCGGTTGATTCGGTTCAAAAGTCAGACCCACGCAACGGACAAAATTGTCGATCTCCTTGATAATCGCCTACACGTAGGGCCTTATATATCGATGGGTAGACTGAAATACTCGATTTTCCGTAGAACGGATAATAATTGAAAATATCTACTGGTCATTTAATGAAGATTTCTTCGATGACACCCACATAGTGAAGAATTAGCTTGTGTTGTGGCCAGAGCCGGCGCTAGGGTAGTAAGCGCCCTGCTGCAAAGTTATTTTATAGCGCCCCCATACGGTGGCGCCCTGATGGTGTGCATCACTTGTGGCAACTGCTCCCCAGCATCTCGGATGCTGTTAATTATAGAACTCATCCATCCGGTTAACTCTGTTCTGCGTTAAAATTGCGATATTTGAAACGTTTAAGATGGATAGGTATGGGAGAGGGATGCAGTTTGGAAGTCCATTAAGGCCGCGAACGTGTTCTTCACTTAAAACAATAGACAG
Organism: Olivierus martensii; assembly: GCA_000484575.1. NCBI lineage: Eukaryota > Metazoa > Arthropoda > Arachnida > Scorpiones > Buthidae > Olivierus > Olivierus martensii. Next base: position 10,307 of record AYEL01065045.1, on the reverse strand, counting down.
TTTCGTTACGCAGATCGCTTCCCGTCTTTTTCTCCTCCGCTTCTTTTTCGCCATTTGATTCCTTTGAGTTGTGCCGTTCCCTTTAGAAAAAAAATGAAACAGTCGACGACCCGAGGGAAGCGCGGCATCGTTACACCTGTTGGAATTCCCATAATTCCTTTTCGTCATACCTTGTCAGTTTTTCTCCGCTCCAAGTAAAACTTAATGAGGGCGATGGTTTTTTGTTTGGGTCGCACTCGTGTCCAGAATAATTCATCACCCCCCTGCCGTTAGACTTTAAAAAAAAAGAAAGAAAGAAAAGGAAAAAAAAAAGATCACCGGCGCTTCGCCACCAAGGACGAACGAATTACGCGTTCTCCAACTACCAAAAATGTGTTTTGTCTTCTTTTTAATTGCGGGACATTCCCCGAGTGTGAAAATCCGTGACCCCCATTGTTCGATGCAAAAAGCCGAGAGTAAAAAGAAAAGCAAATCTACTCCACCTAAAGGCACCGACGTCAATAATTAACGTCCTCTTTTGAGCGAAGCGAAAAAAACTGAAAGGAAACCGACCTATGAACTACAAATGCACCATCTGCCGAATTAAGACGTTTCCTGTGATTTTAAATGAACGAAAATCCTGGAAGCATCTACCTAAACACTCGGATAGAGCGTTTAGGTAGATCCGCAAAGAGAAATTAATTTGCATTTATGTCCTCTCATTATAGGTCAAATAAAGAAAATGCAACTGTTATCTCTTCATCGGTTTAATTTTTTGGTATCCAACAATTAATGAAACTAGACTTCACATATTCCCCTGAAAAAATATTTGTTTCGTTCTGTTAGATGTCCCTTGTTGACTTTAGTCAACTGTTGGACGATCCTTGTTTATTTTATCCAACTGCTTGAATGTCCCTTGTTTACTTTAGCCAACTTTTGGGTGATCCTTGTTTATTTTATCCAACTACTTGAATGTCCCTTGTTTATTTTAGCCAACTTTTGGACAATCCTTGTTTACTTTAGCCAACTTTTGGATGATCCTTGTTTATTTTATCCAACTGCTCGAATTTCCCTTGTTTACTTTAGTCAACTTTTGGGTGATCCTTGTTTATTTTATCCAACTGCTTGAATGTCCCTTGTTTACTTTAGCCAACTTTTGGATGATCCTTGTTTATTTTATCCAACTGCTTGAATGTCCCTTGTTTACTTTAGCCAACTTTTGGATGATCCTTGTTTATTTTATCCAACTGCTTGAATGTCCCTTGTTTACTTTAGCCAACTTTTGGATGATCCTTGTTTATTTTATCCAACTGCTTGAATGTCCCTTGTTTACTTTAGCCAACTTTTGGATGATCCTTGTTTATTTTATCCAACTGCTTGAATGTCCCTTGTTTACTTTAGCCAACTTTTGGATGATCCTTGTTTATTTTATCCAACTGCTCGAATGTCCCTTGTTTACTTTAGCCAACTTTTGGGTGATCCTTGTTTATTTTATCCAACTGCTTGAATGTCCCTTGTTTACTTTAGCCAACTTTTGGATGATCCTTGTTTATTTTATCCAACTGCTTGAATGTCCCTTGTTTACTTTAGCCAACTTTTGGATGATCCTTGTTTATTTTATCCAACTGCTCGAATTTCCCTTGTTTACTTTAGTCAACTTTTGGATGATCCTTGTTTATTTTATCCAACTGCTTGAATGTCCCTTGTTTACTTTAGCCAACTTTTGGACGATCCTTGTTAACTTTAGCCAACTTTTGGACGATCCTTGTTTACTTTAGCCAACTTTTGGACGATCCTTGTTAACTTTAGTCAACTGTTGGATGATCCTTTACTTTAGCCAAATGTTAGATAACCCTTTACCTTAGCCAACTATTGAATGTCCCTTGTTTACTTTAGCGAACTTCTTGGTTTAGCAAGCAAGGGACATTCAATAGTTTAGCTGAAGTTAACAAGGTCAATTAAACTGATAAATATATCAGTTGCATTTTCTTTATTTGACCTATAATGACAGAGCATAAAGGAATAAATTTCTCTTTGCAGATACGTTGTATCCAAATGTTTAGGTAGATGCTTCCAGAAGTTTCTTTACTTTACTTGTTTACTATACAGTATTTACTTGTTTATGTCATTGTTTACTTTAGCTAACAAGTTGGCTACAGTAAACAAGGGCATAATCAAGTTCTATTATAACTGTTGAATGTCCACTTGTTTACTTTCCCAACTTATTGGCTAAAGTAAACAAGGGTCATTCAACAGTTACCTTAGAAAAGAGCATTTCCGACAACTTATCAATGAGAGGAACACTGAAGTTTCTGTTTGATGGCCTAGTTCTTGCTAGGTGATACGATGCACGATATTTATTCGAGATCATCGGGTCGGAACACGGGATTTGCCCTTCCGATGAAACTAACGACGGGTACTCATGAATCGAGATAGAAGAAGAGGAAGCACTTCATCGATATGATGACGAAACACTTAACGCCTCATCACTTTAGACGGCAGATGACTCGCGAGCGAGTCATCGCCCAGTTAGGTTCAGCACCCTCCAAAGTCAAACCGTGACGCTGCTAATTCTTCATTTTTTTGATGATGAAGATTTCGATTTGACACCTAGATATTATCATCAAAATTTTGATTTACTGCGAAAACGAAGCAAAAAATAAAACTAAATTAAAAATTATTGCCGAGATGATGATTTATAAAAGAGATATTTTCGGAAGTAATGCGCTCCACGCCTCAATTGTTGCTAAATAAGTAGAAGTTTATTTTTATAGATCGAAAAAACTTTGTCCACCTCTCATTTTTCCCTAAAAATGGTACTGATATCTATTTTAAACGAAGAAGGAAGGATTTCAGACAGAAAAAACTTTCCTGGAGGATCGGGAAAGACCCTTTCGAATAGAAAAATCTATTCTTGATCTTCCAGTTAGTTTGAGTCTTGCCGTTTTATTTAACGTAAATAAGCGAGTTTGAGAGTAATGTTCTTGAGATATATGCTTAGAAGTGTCGAATTCACTTAATGGCTAGTCACGATTCTATTTAATCAGGCCTCTCTGTTTGTCAGTCGTTGACCCTATGCGAGGGAAGGAAAGCGCTCTCCTGTTTCCGCTTTTGCATTTCTTTCCGGTTAGGTAATAATGTGGCTAAATCCATCTGGAGCAATATTTTTGTTTTGTTTTGACGTGGGCTACCTGTAGAAACCAGCAGAAGCAGGATCGAAGCTTGGCCGTCGACACGTCCCTGAACTACTTTTTTGTCCGTCGGTAGGCGACACTCTCGACGTACCTCCCACCGAAGCGACACCTGCTCGAAACCGGTTCGTTACAGCTTTCACCTCCCTCTGGCGATAGGCACCGTTAGCCGAGATTTAGGACAGGACGAAAGGAGGCCAGTCGCAGTTGAGCTTCTATCGGTGACGGACGAACCATGCTTTGACTGAACATGTACGACTCTTCTACTTTCCAAAATGGATTCCGAGTTAGATATCTGGGATGCACTTCATTCAGTCATGGCAAACGTCAAGTGGGCATCTCCATACTTCAACGTCCTCTTCTGGAATTATACTCGGCTGCCCGAAGAAGAGGTGAAGATCAGAGAAGCGCCCATCCTCTGGCCCTGACGCAAAATCTAGATGTTTCGGATTATGGCCTGGTGGTCGCCGATTCCGAAGTGGATCGCCGATCGGGTGATACAGTGCCTGTAGTTACTAAAGTGATCACACCTTTGTCCAACATCATCCTGTGGGCTTCAGTTCGATTTAATTCCAGGATTATCAAGAGAAAGACCTTCGGCGCGGCCTTCGTACCTATTGCTTGTTCTGAAGCCGTAGTGGACCCTAAATCTTATGTTCAGTTGGCTTCGAAACAAAGATTTCTGGTCAGTCTTACTCACCCTTCTATCTTTGCCTGCCTTTTGCGTAGTGTTGCTACTCCCAAATTGCTAGAATGCCACGCTTTTGTTTGTGCTACTGCAGAAGATGCCATCACTCTCTGTTCTCACCTGGGAACGGCCAAAGATGATGGCTTACCCATCTCTACCAGTGCACCCCGTGTAATTCCTATTACAAATAGAAATGAAGACAGTGCAGTACCCTGGACAGAAGAAGAATCACCATCTGATATCACCATACCTAGTGAAGTGGCTCCTCTTCCACCACGACCCACTTATCTTACAGCGCACAATAACGATAGGAATGGAAATAAGGAATATCAGAAAAATAACAGAGAAAACGGAACTAGGAAATCACGATATAGCCAGAATGGTCAATATCATTTTCAGCATCAGGATTCAAGAAAACCTATGCCTTCAAATAATCGCCAGATGAACAAGAATTACCATGAAAACGGGATAAAAAGAGGTCCATCCTTCAAATCTCTTTCTTCGCGCAAAAATGTTATCAGTCTAAAAGTGTCCAGTCCAAAATTTGCTAACAGAAGTTCTAGAATGTCCAACAATTCTAGAACCAACAGTGAAATGGGATCTTCTCTAGCTAGGATCGACGAGCGCTGGGAACCATTTTGGAATCCTTATAGGAGTGATTACAGAGCTAGTGGTTTTTCAAAAACTCCTAGTACTTCTGGTGCCAGCGCATTTTCGGAACATAGGACACGAAAGAAAACGAAGGATATGGCTACCATGACCGATGATTATCTGTGGACTGATAGCAGTAGCTGGCTTCCCAGCGATGGACCGGAATCTTGGATCTCGTCTCCAACCATTACATCCGATTCCGCATTTGTAAAATCTCCTAGTCCCAGAAGAATCTTGGAAGAGATGACTCAGACACGAACCATGGTTTTCAGCAGTGAAAGTGAAGAATCATCCTTGGAGGAGCCGTGGCAGAGAAAATTGCCAGAGAAGGAAAACAATTCAGGAGTTAAACTTACTTATTTTGGTTACGAGTGTTACAGACCACCCACCTCTGCAGATTCGGATGTAATGAGCCACGATTCTAGAATCAAACGAAGAACTAAAGAATCTCATAAAGTTCATAAAGCGATTTCATCGCGTGAATCTGTTAACAACAATACAGTTTCGATAGACGTTACTTATCCGTCTCAACGATTGAGCACTCCCGATAGTAGCATCTATTTGGTGCCAAATCCTAAAACCACTTGCCATATTCCCCACGGAATAAGGACTTACAACAAAAGTGGTTCAGTGAAGAACTGGTCTAATCTCAGCCAAGTATCAGATTCTTCCTACAAGCGTGCATCCACTCTTCCCGCTCCCAAAAACTCGAAAGTAAACGGTACTAAGATGATCCGATGGTCGTCTGAAGAGAGGATAAGAGGAAAACACAACTTTCTGACTACTATCAAGAGAATCAGTCAGAATTCTTTCCGAAAAGCCAAGAGAAAAACTGGAAAATTAATAGAGAGCTTCAGGAATCGCGTTAGAGACGGGAAAAAATCGAAAAAAAACGGAGTCGAGAATTCAGAAGACTCGGCTTATGAAACTTCCGAAATATGTTTGAGTCCACACGGTCATCCACAGTCGAATGCCGAATTGAAGAAACGTAACATGTCCTGGAGTTTTCAAGATCTGAGACTAGCTAGTTCACCAACCAAGGACAAGACACAGCAGTATAGACCACCCAGTCCTGCAGGATCTGCTCTGGGAGGGAGCACGGCACGACAACTGGTGATGAAAAAGAAGAGGAGGAGGAAAAGGAGGAAGAGCGGCATGATGAGAGGACACAGTTCCTCCGATTCCGGGGTGGAAGAATACCATTCGGATTATTCGGAAACCATGAATAATAACAAGTCCGAAATGGAAATGAAGCAATTCGCCAATCAGGTTACTCGAATCCGAGTTAAACACGGAATGAACAAGGAGGGTTTCCATCGCTGGTCGCAGACCGACCTGAGAGAAGAACTCGGATACATTCCATGACACCATTTATAATTAAATCAGATAACGTTAACTATCAAATTTGAAACGGAAAACAAAGCTCAGTACAAAATTAACGTTGTCCGAAAAAAAAGAGGATGCTCAAGTACCCAGTCCACTCTTGACCGGAAGACTCGTAATATATATAAATATGGGTCGAGTGTTTTGATTGTTTTCGACTTCTAACCCCAATAACTTCGAGTCGAACTTAACCTGATTAACGTGGGTTAACTTATATGTTTGTAACTTATACTATTAACTTCTTAATCGCCCCATTGTTGTGTCACGTTTTCCCTAAAATAAAAACCTTTGCAGAACTCATTCCAAAAGTTCGTTGTCACTTCTTTTCGCACCAAACAAAAAAGGAAATATTACATAACGGATTTAAAAAAAAAAACATTTAATAACTTTGGAAGGGTCGAAAACACTATTTAAAGCGAAATTGTTGAATCGTCACTTCCGGTGTAAGGTAATGAGGGTCCATGACTCGTACTTTTTTTCGTCCTGTTCACTCGATGTGCTTCTATCTAGATAATCATCGACTCGACAACTGCCGGTTACACTTGCCTGATTTTGATAGCTTCATCTGTGCACAACTTAATTGTCTCTCGGAAATGAAAAACTACTCCTGGATGGCATTCTTCATTTCCGACTAAAGACGATTTTCTCAAGAATGGGAAAAATCGTAAGTACTACTACCCGCGTCGTTAATTTGATAATTGTAGCGATGGAGAGGCAACACCCATTAAAGTTGCTCCCTTTTTCCTTTTCCAACTATTGCAAACATGAAAACTTTCCATCCAGAGCACATTCTTCCGAAACAACAGCAACTAAACTATATAATGGACTCCATTCGCCTCTAGTTTACTAACTTTCCATAATTTTAATGACCTTATTCTTTCGATATAAAAAAACGATTAAAGAGATAGCGAACGCGATTGCCATTTAATTAATTTTGTTTTTTCTTCGACAGCGATACACAAACCTTCTTGAAAAAGTTTTTAGGTCAAATGCATCTCGTATTGTGTCTCAAGAACTGTGACATAATCGTCCTACTTCAGGAGCAAAAATCGAAACTTTATATGGTCATAACCGAGAAAAATAAACAAAAAATGAGGAGAAAAAAGGAGAGCAATGGAATTCGAGAGATGGAAAGTGATAACAAGCTACCATATTACAATTGTCCATATCAGCACCGGCGCCCGATGTAGCTTTCTTGTAACATTTACTCAGCGCCCTTACAATATTGAGAAAATGATAATTTTGGCGCCCCGATGTGGTGCATCGTCTGCTTACCGGGTTAAACAGACCCTGGCCCATATATATTTTAGCATGCCGAACTCTAATGTAAGAAAATATTCACTCCACTGCTGCCATTTTTTTTTATCCTTTCCAAAAATGGCGGCTTCGATTAAATCTTATCGTGCAAACCACTGCGTGGAAAATGATTCTGGAAAAATAAATCCGTAAACACATATTTTTTAACCGAGTGGACTGCAGAACTTCCTTACATAATTTTGTCAGACGAATTTTTCTTAAAACGTCTACAGGAAAGTGAGACGCCCTGATTGTAGGTTATTCGCGTTAAGGAACCGGAAAGAGAAATTATAGCGTGCACACAGTGGACGTATTTACATTTTTTTCCGCTACACAACACAACTTGTGGCTCCATCTGTTATCATCACCGAAAAAATAGCGATATTTTTATTATCAGATATTTTACCCTATCATTAAGATGCAAACATCGATAAGAGTTCGTTTTACAGTCGCTATTATATTAAGGTAATTTCTGATAAACAAAAGATAAAATGATTGAAAAATAAGGAAAATTAATACTGTAATAGCACATATTGTTAGCGATACTGAAGAAAAGACGCAGACGTAGGTTATAGGTATAAAGGTATAATTGCATACATTACAAAAATCAGCGAAAATTTTCGGATCGATAGGGGATCGAGACACGCAAAATATTCCTAATGATTTAGGGGTCAAAACTCAAGGTTAACTAGAAATAGACTAAAAACTTCACTGGCGGCATAGGTAGCAGAGCACGGGAACGGGACGCGTCGCTCTGCACCGTGTCAAACCGCATGCACTGCTAAATTTTAGCCTCTATATCTCGTTAACCTTTGGCCTTTGACCACTAGCTCATTAGGAATATTTTGCGTTTTTTGATACTCCTATCGATTGGTACCATTTTCGCTGGATTAGAAATAGACTAAAAACTTCACTGGCGGCATAGGTAGCAGAGCACGGGAACGGGACGCATCGCGCTGCACACTGTAGCGAGATGAAGCACCGTGTCAAACCGCATGCACTGCTAAATTTTAGCCTCTATATCTCGTTAACCTTTGGCCTTTGACCACTAGCTCATTAGAAATATTTTGCGTGTTTTGATACCCCTATCAATTGGTACCATTTTCGCTGGGTTTTGCAATGTATGTAATTGTAACCAAAAGTTGTCTAATAGCAAAGATAAATACAGTATTCCTTTTTCGGGTAAGATTCTACTTTGACTACCTTGCGTTTTCGCGTCTGAACCGCAATGCGACGCGTCTATCAATAATAAGTCGCGACGAGCAATTAAGAGCGCTATAACGCGATTTAATTGTTCAAAGAAGCATCGCACTGGGGTCAGACACGAAACGCGAGGCAGTCAAAGTAGAATCCTACCCATTTTCCAAGTGCAATTTTAATTATTATTTTAACTGTGATTGAATGCCATTGCTGATTTATCGAAGAAGAACATTCATAAACACTCGCGTCATTTTTATCAATATCTCTATAACTCTTCTTCTTGAAAGATTTATCATTTATTTACATTTATATAAGTTGCTATATTAAATCATACAAGTATGCAGAATGTGGAAAATTCCACTTGGGTTGTTAAAATACTGGTACTAAAAGGGCTGTTGTTATGTGGGCCGTTTAAATTTTCCCACACAGTAAATTTAGATCCTAGTCCGCCCATGTGTACAGTAGCAGACTGGGTGTAAAAATACTAGTTGCTAGGAGACAAAGAGGCCCATCTACAACTATAAAGGCTATCATTTAATTTTTATACGATCTTTTTAGGGCGCCCACTTGCCATCGGGTAAGCTGACATCATCGATGTATATCATTTAATTTTTATACGATCTTTTTAGGGCGCCCACTTGCCATCGGGTAAGCTGACACCATCGATGTTACACATCGATGGCTGACACCAGGCCAGTCTGCCATTATTTGTGTATCAGAAATTTCAACAAATTTCTGTAATTCAGCAAAAATAATTTTTAATGTAGTCTGCTTTGTGATCTTTTTTTATTGTTTATAACTCTTACTGAATTAGATAATTATAATCCGCGCCACAAAGTAATTTTTATAACCCTTTGAATCTAATTCATATACGTATAATAGGATATATATCTTAAAATGGTTAAAGAGATTTTTGAAAATGATATTCGTGTAAAACTAATTGCATCCAGACATTCTTAGTTTTTTTATATTCTTGATCCTCTAAAAGTGGTTTTATCCTGAGGATGCCATTTTCGCTATTCTTATAACTACAACGCACTTATAACTGGATAGCACCTGTAAGCACGTAAAAGTATTTTCAGTGTTTGCAGTAAGAAAAAAGTTTGATTCTGAGATAAAACTACGAGTAAAACTTTTAGAAAATTTTCATTAAACTTCCGAAATTTTTTAAAAAAGCTCTTAAGTTCGACCTTGTTCTAATGGCATATTTATCCTCGTTCGTTGAAATTTAATACGGAAAGCACAACAAAATAATTTGTGATTACTTTTATGCGCCATTGTCTACCTGTTCAAGGTCTAGGCTTATTCAAAGATGATGTAATTCTTTCTTAATCCGCTTTAAAAGGACTAGTTTCAAAATCTTTTTAATAATGTCTAACGTTTTGTATTTTTACAGTTCCCGTTTAATTTTTTTTCTTAAAATTGAAAAGAAATTTCAATTTTTGGAGTTGTGCAAACGGAAAATAAAATTAGGCAGGTTTTTTTAGGTATTTGTGTTACACAAAAATGTTTTCTTCTTGCAAAAATCCAATTATGAAAACTGCAGCTTTTGTTGTTACTTCATTGGTTTTTTAGATTAAAAAAAAAGTTATTCTTCAAATATAAAAGAAAAAAGTCTAAATATCATCTATAAATCAGACATTATTTATCAAGATTTCTTTAAAAAAATGTTCTCTGTTTTTACACTTTGACAAATTTATGATTAAACACTTTTGTTTTTAATTCTGACAGGGAAAGACAAAATTTGTTAGATCTAGAGATAACGAACGAGATAAGCAATAAAAGTTTGTTTTGATATGATTTTTTGGTTTGATAAGAAGTGAATTTTAATTAAAAGAAAGGTTTTATTAATGAATTTTGTTCAAAGATTTTCGATTAAACCAGAAACAATTCTATGAAGCTATTAAAAAAAAAAAAAA
>AYEL01065044.1:0-34810 GCA_000484575.1 Olivierus martensii | reverse complement strand
AGGAAGGAATATAGGAAGAAATATTAAAAATAGAATTTAGATATTAGGAAGAAATATATAAAAATAGGAATAAAGGATTAGATATATGTGATGAATTTTTTATAAACTCATCATATATTTCATTTATTTTTACATAATCTTTTATTTTTAACCTCTTCATTTTTTATATCTAAAATTAGTTTATACAACCTTTTAGGATATTTATTAATCAGTTTAATAAGATCAGTATATTCATTAATAAAAAAAATCACTCATAAATATTAAATCTTGAAATAATTGAGCTAACCATCTTATTTTAGTACTATATTTTATTCCTATATGATCACGAAAAAGAATCATTATATCTATAAATTCATTTATGAGGATTCATTTTTATAAATACAATTCTTATAATACATGCACTTATGTAATGAGCATCCAGGACCCTAGTTAGTTAGTAGAACAGGGAGGAGCCTACCCAGCCCAAGCACCGCGACCAACAATGATCTATTGTGCATCCCCCAATCGGATCATCCCAGGAAAAGACCTGTCCTTAAAACAAAGGACAGTATTCTCCTCAATGGGACAGTAGCAAGATCCTCAGGGACAGGAAAATACACCCCCAAGAGATCACGCCTAAGCCACGAAAGAGCCACACATTCGCACAAAATGTGAAGAGGAGTTTCCTCCTCGTACTGACGTCTTCTACACAGAGGGCTATCAGCAAGTCCAATCAAATGAAGATGTCGTCTAAGATAACAGTGCCCTGTGAGAAGCCCTGTAATAATCCCTAACCTCATATTTATTCAGGGAAAAGCAACTCTTTAGTTCGTGAGCAGAGCATCCTAAAATGAGAGCCTTTGCCTGCCTAAGACCAGAGGTAGTCCTCTAAAAAATGAGATGCTGGGCCGCCAGCCAGTCCCTGACAATCCATCTGAAAACACCCAAACCAATGCTCACAACAGGCTCAGGTCCAAGGAAGTGGCAAGAAGCCCCCTCTCTGGCAAGCCTATCAGCAATCTCATTGCCTGCAATCCCCTTGTGCCCCGACACCCAAACCAGTTGCACCCTGTTCTTGGAAGCCAGTTCCTCAATGAGGAGACCTCATTGCCCCCAATCCCCTTGTGCCCTGGCATCCAGACCAGTTGCACCCTGTTCTTGGTGGCCAGTTCCTCAATGAGAAGACAGCATTCCCAAACTAGTTTTGAAACAAATCGGGAACTATCAAGCGCTTTAAGGGCAGCCTGACTATCAGATAGGATAAAAATATGCTTACCAGCATACTTCCTATCAAGATTAATTCTAACACATACAGAAATAGCGAAAATTTCTGCCTGAAATACAGTGGTAAACCGTCAGAGGGAGTAGGAAAAATACATCCGCGTCCCTTCGCAGTAAACCCCCGCCCTAACACCAGTAGCGGTTTTAGAACCGTCCGAAAACCAAACCAAACAACCCTTGATGCTGCACCCAAATCCCCCTCCCCAGCCCTCCAAACTGGGAAAAATTACAGTGAAGCGCCGGAGGAAGTTAAATCTAGGTACTATGTGATCTTTAACCATCCCAAGAATGTGGCAGTGTAACCTGTCTCACTCAAAGGACAAATGCTCCACCTGATGGGTCCAAGAAATCCCTCGACCCGAAGAATGAAGACTATAATAGTCCTCCCGGGCACTCGCCTCAACAAATAAATGCAGAAGAGGGATGCACAGGAGAACCTCAAGAGCGGCAGTAGGAGCAGATCATAGCCCCAGTAATGCCCAAACAGGCCAGCCTTTGAATCTTCCCAATTTCAGCCTGACAAGTTTTCAATAAAACCCTTCGCCACCAGACAATGGCAGCATAAGTAAGAATTGATCTCACCACCATTGTGTAAATCCAAAACAATAGCCGTGGCCTAAGACCCCAATTCTTAACCAAAATACCCCTGCAAGCCCAAAGAGCCCTACAGGCTTTCCCCTAACAAACTCAACATGTGGCTTCCAAGTCAAACCATTGTCAAGCAAAACGCCAAGGTATTTGACCTGGGTAGAAAACTGCAACCTTTTACCGAAGAAGACCGGCTCAGATAACCCAACCAACTGTCTTCTCCGAGTAAAAGGCACAACAACAGTCTTTTCAGGGTTAACAGACAGTCCAACCCTATCACACCAGTTAGAAACTGTATTAAGAGCTGTCTGAAAAACTTCAGAAACAGTCCTAGAAAATTTCCCCACTACAATGATGGCTATATCATCAGCATACCCAACAGGCTCATGTCGTATTCTGAGACTTTAGCAAAACCATTTCCCCTGCTCCACCAACTAGGGTACTACAGGGTACTTACGTCTGCGAAAATAATCTCGGCTTAATCATTGCCTACACTTAGGGGTGCGGATTGTTCTACGAATTAATAAATTTAGATAATTTTCTTTAAAAACATAAATATCAATATTTTATGAAATTGATTGATTACTAACAACCTATTACATCAGAATGTTACAATATATATATAGTAAGACCCCGCTTAACGCTGTTTCGATATGACGCGGTATTCTAAACCCTTTATACTAACAGAAAACCCAAATCGCACAGATTTATTCCTTTGATACTCCTATGCTGTTTGATTTCAGATATAAATGCAGGCAGTGTATACGAATGTCTGCTGGAGAACTTTTTGATTTTCTCAAAACAAGTTTAGCCACTATTACGAAAATTATGGATCAGTTTATACAAAATTATCCAAATTTTGATAAGAGTTCAAAGGCAAGAAGAAGTGTCATGGATGGGATGATTTGTTATTGACAATAGATTGCTGAACGACAGATGAAAAGGCAAACGACGTTAGATGACTTCTTAACGAGAAAACAAAAAGTGTCAAATGACCTTCTTCATTTGACACTTTTTTTCTCGAAAATTATTTACTCCATTATTTTTGATTTTCACGAATCATTTATGAGTATAAATCGATATAAGCAATAAAAAATGTCAATAATTAATGTAATACAATAGTAATAAAGCATGTTACAAAATAAAATTATAAGAAATGTACGTATATTTTTTATTCACTGTCTTATTTCATCTATTTCCATTATTTACGTTTTAAGATGACCTCGTTTAACGCCATTTCATTTAGCGCTTGGTTTTCTTGGAACGTACAGGCTCATGTCGTATTCTGAGACTAGCCAAAGCTGTTCCCTTGCTCCAACTACTAGGTTACTACAGGTACTTAACGTCTGCGAGAATAATCTCGGCTTAATCATTGCTTGCAACTAGGAGTGCGGACTCTCCTGACCACCACTCTGATCCTTATAGCGAACGAAATACGAATACGGATGATTCGCTGAGGTTTGCCAGGCCTAGGGGTAAGAAGGCCGCATTCGTATCTCGTGAACTGTGTCGCCGAAGCGACCTTTAAGGGCCGAGAATTGCCTCCATCCACAGAGGGAGCGGAGACAAAAGAGGCTGTGTATTCGCTACTGTGACTTCCGGTAGCGACCGGAACTGTCCCCGGTGGGATCGAAAACTCTACGGTTTTCTCACATCAAGTTCTCCCAAAAATGGAAAATATTTAGGACACCAAAGCTCGGGCACAACCGTCTCGAGAATCGCGACAGCCCGCCGGAAGGACGGAGAGTATAGTAATCCCGAACCTTCCACAAGTGCAGAACCCTTAATCATTGCCTACACTTAGGGGTGCGGATTCGCCTGAGCACCTCTCTGATCCACAAGCGAACGAAATACGAATACGGCGGACTCGCTCAGTTTGCCAGGCCTAGGGATAAGAAGGCTGCATTCGTGGCACTGTGTCGCCAAAGCGACCTTTAAAGGGCCGAGAATTGCCTCCGTGCACAGAGGGAGCGGAGACACAAGAGGCGTGTATTTGCTACTAAGACTGGTGCTCATTATTGAGCGACCAGACAGTCCCCGAATGGATCGAAATCTTGAACGGATTTCACATCAAGTTCTCCCACGAATGGGAAATCCTTAGGACTCCAAAGCGCGGGCACAACCGCCGCGAAAATCGCGACAGTCCGCCGGAAGGTCGGGAGAGTATAGTATACCCGAACCGATAAATATTTTCAAGTGGTGGGACCCGAGACTCGAACCCGGGTCCTCCAGAGTGCAAAGCCAAGCGTTTCCACGCGGCCAGTGCAGAACCCTTACTAATAATCGCATCGGATGGGAACTCATGACGACGAGCCAACACAACTTGAAAAGGGGCGACAATCTCCCCCGGTTCGATCACCGATGTAGCCCAATGTCCGCGCCAGACTGGCGGGCCACCATGGAGATGATATTGACCGACGCCGTGCAATGGCCGGGCTCCTGGCGCCTTTCCATAATCGAATATCGCTCGGATCAACTCTCCGAAGTTTTGTGATTCCCTAGAAAGCAAGCTTCCCCGGCCTCTGGATAGACCCATTGATCACCGATGTAGCCCACTGTCCGCGCCAGACTGGTGGGCCACCTTAGGGACGATATCGGCCGACGCCGTGGAATGGCTGGGCTCCTGGCGCCTTGCCGTGGTCGAATATCGCTCGGATCAACTCCCCGAAGATTTATGATTCCCTCGGAAGCAAGCTTCCCCGGCCTCTGGTAGAACCCAATCAGCCCGAGCAAGGCCAACCCTCGGGTGGGCACCAGGCTCATGTCGTATTCTGAGACTAGCCAAAGCTTTCCCCTGCTCCACCAACGAGGGTACTACAGGGTACTTATGTCTGCGAGAATAATCTCGGCTTAATCATTGCCTACAACTAGGGGTGCGGACTCGCCTGACCACCTCTCTGATCCACAAGCGAACGAAATACGAATACGGCGGACTCGCTCAGGTTTGCCAGGCCTAGGGGAATGAAGGCCGCATTCGCATCTCGTGCACTGTGTCGCCGAAGCGACCTTTAAAGGGCCGAGAATTGCCTCCGTCCACAAGGGAGCGGAGACACAAGAGGCGTGTATTCGCTACTGTTTGCCACTCATTACTGAGCGACCGGACAGTCCCCGAAGGGATCGAAATCTCGAACGGATTTCACAACAAGTTCTCCCACGAATGGGAAATCCTTAGGACACCAAAGCTCGGGCACAACTGCCGCGAAAATCGCGACAGCCCGCAGGAGGGTCGGAAGAGTAAAGTATACCCGAACCCTCCACAAGAGCAGAACCCTTACTAGTAATCGCAACGGATGGATCGGAAGGTATGTCGACCAGCCGACCCAACTTGAAAAGGGCGAGAATCTCCCCCGGTTCGATCACCGATGTAGCCCACTGTCCGCGCCAGACTGGCGGGCCACCATGGAGACGATATCGACCGACGCCGTGCAATGGCCGGGCTCCAGGCGCCTTGCCATGATCGAATATCGCTCGGATCAACTCCCCGAGGTTTTGTGATTCCCTAGGAAGCAAGCTTCCCCGGCCTCTGGTAGAACCCAATCAGCCCGAGCAAGGCCAACCCTCGGGTGGGCACCGTAACGGCTTCTATCCCTCCACCATTCATCCCGTCGGACCGGTACAACGCCTTGGGATTGGGACCCTTATAGAGGACTCGTACCTCACGCAGGGCATACGTTGGTCCAATTCTTAATCCCGGATCCGCAGGAACTCGGACGGTCGAATGGCGAACTACAGACTAAAGCATACATCAGCGAGGGATGGGTGCAGCCATGCTCTACGACCCTATAGGAATTTCTTCACTAGGGGCAGCTACTACTGGGGACCGGGGCGCGAGCCTCTCCCAGGCCGACCAGTTTTGCTGCTGGATCTCTCTATAGAAAGTCAAACGAGATCCGAGGCGAATTATCCGGCTAGGTCTTCCCACAGCATGTCTACTCGGGTGCACACCCCTTTCGACGCACCGCGGACACACGTCTGCACACGCTCTCTTGTGGTGTAGGGTCATCTTCGCCAGAGTTTGGTCAAGCATTTGGCAACCTCTTAGTTTCTCCCTGTCACTATGGATCTATCGGCCCGATTGTACAGATATGGGCATAGTGACAGCCGGTAAGCCCTCTCGCCACGACAAGGCGGGCGCGCTCGAGAGTGTCTTGGAACGTACCCCCGCATTAAACAGAGTCTTACTCTTTATATATATATTTTGCATATTTTATGTCCACTTTCCAATCAAGAAGATTACTAAGCTGGCAAACCAGTTCCAACCACAGGCTGCACCATCCCGGTGGAGGGGAGCCGGATGGTGAGGAAGGGAATCAACAGGCAGGGCGCAGTACACCGAAAAATAACCCTGACCAGACCCGGGATGCGAATCCGGATCCTCCTGCATGGCGGGCCGGTTCCGGCCCGCGAAGGCATTTTCTACGACCCGCAGCATAATTTACAACATATTAAAGTTTCAAGATTCACATTTGTAAAATTCTACTCGAAAATAAAAAATAAAGTAATGAATACTCTGTAGTGTAAAATAATGGATACTCTCGCTAGTGTACACAACACTACCGAGTTACTCCAAATTTTGATGATATAATTAACCATGAACAGAGTAAATTTCATCAATCACATTAAGTTGTAAATTTATTTTTACAAAATTAAACTGATGTCACCTGATAACGATGGAGAACCAGAGTTGAAATCCAGGTCCACACATTCAGTTTTTCAGGAGGGGTCCTGGAGTGGTCTATTGAACCCCATCCTTCAACTATCTGGTTGACTCCGTCATGGGTGTTGGCCAGTTTATGATGGGCTCTATAAGAGCCGCCGCCAGATACAGAACATTCCTTGTGAGATATGGCGGCTTAACTAATCTAACCTCACCTGACTGTCCGCCAGATTGGCTGCATGGAAACGCTTCGGCTTTCCGCTCTGGAGGACCCCGATTCGAGTCTCGGATCCCACCCCTTAAAAATATCGTTGGGTCCAGGCTCGGCCCATCGGTCCCGGCCCTCCATAATCCAGATGACCTCTCCTCAAGGGTGGGCAGCTTGCTGAAGGGCTTGTTTTGCTCCGCCACATAGTATTCTTCCAGAATGTAGTGTGGCGTCATCTGTTGACAAGAATAAATAAATAAACAAATGCTACCAGATTTCTATAATAAATCACTGCATGGCATGCTACCTTGTTTATTGCGGTTCATAATAAACAAGGCCACATGCTACTTGCGGGCCACGAGTTTTAGACTGAAGCCAGTTATAGTAATTTTTAAATGAACTTATTACAGGAGTCATTACTCCCAAAATTAAATTCATTGTAACTTTTGTTCTAATAAGCAGAGGGCAAAATTTGCACTGGCCAATTTTTGATAATTTCCGTGATATTGGATTCATTTTACAAAATAAGCAGTGCCATTTTTCTCTATTTTACCAGAAAATTTAAGTTTGGGCGCACGAACGGCGCTTCTTAGAAAAAAGCTATTTTGTTACAGACCTGGGCATTATTTAAATAAATTTTTATTTAAATAATTTTTCAAATAATTTTTTATCTTATTTGATTAGAAATTATTTTCAAATAATTATTTGATTGATTATTTATAATATTTATATATAATATATATAAAAATAAGCAATTAGCCATTCATCCGGTTAGGTTACGTTAGGTTAGTTAGAATAATCTGCCATATCCTCATGGGATATTCTATATCGCCGGCGACCACTTATGGAATCCATCACAGGCTGGTCAACACCCATGATGGGGTCAACCGGATGGTTGAAGAATGGAGTTCAATGGGCTTAACCCAGTCGGCCGGATTGGCCGCGTGGAAACGCTTCGGCTTTCCACTCTGGAGGACCCGGGTTCGAGTCTCGGGTCCCACCCCGTGAAAATATTTATCATGGGGTCCGGGCCCGGCCCGTCGATCCCCGTCCTCCACAATCCGGCTGACCCCTCCGCAGGGGTGGGCAGCCTGTGGAAGGGCTTGTTTCGCCCCGTCACTTAGTATTCTCCCTGAATGGAAAGTGGCGTCATCTGTTAACAAAAAAAAAATGGACTCAACCCAGACCCCTCCTGAAAACTGGAGGTGTGGGCCCGGATTTGAATCCGGATTCTCCATGGTGCTAAGCCGAAGCTTTACTACGACGCCAGCAATTTATCCGGTCGCAGGGTGCGCCACGTTGGAATTTGGGACCCTGTTACAGGACTCGTACTTCATGAAGGACATACATCGGGCCGATTCTAAATCCCAGACCCACAGAGACTCGGACGGTTGAGTGGTGAACTTCAGAGAATCCATTGATGAGGGATGAATACAGCTACGCTTTACCGACCCTATAGGAATTTCTTCATTAGGGGCAGCATCTGGGACCGGGTGTGGGCCGTTCTTTGCCAGCCAGACACTGCAGGACTTTTATAAAAAGTCAAACGAGGTCTGAGACGATTTATACGGCTTGGACTTCCCACGGCGGTCTACTGTTGTTCCACACTCTTTTCGACAAGCCGCTGACAATACTCCGACATCTGCACACGACCACTCAATGGTGTGGGATCGTCTTCAGCTGAACATCGTCACACTCTATGAGCCACTTAGATCCCTGTCACCATAAACGTATCAGCTCGGATAGAAAACAGATACAGACATAATGATAGCTGGTGAGCCCTCTCGCTACAAGGTGTGCCCCTCGCCTGAGGGTCCAGATTGTTATGGCACCAAGCAACCATCCGGACTACTTGGACTCCTTTAAAAAACTCTAGATGTTAGAGTGTGGAATTTATCTTCTAGGTTGGAAGCACACTTTCTTAGCGCGACCATCCGGCCGACTTATATTAAATATTTAAAAATTAACAATTTAAAATGTATACATATTTTAAATAATACGATTGCACTACATCGATCTTCTACTGCAAATTATAATTAAAGAACTGAAAACATAAACAGTCAACAACTCAGTTATTCACGATTTTTATCATAGATCATTAAATGACATTGTATAAATTTCGTTTTCTTACAATCCTCTTGAGATTTTTGAAATATTTATGTCATTAATATAAATATAAAAATATATATGAATTAAAGATTGAATTACACCTTATATTGATGATAATTTCTCCAAGTTTAAAAATGACAAATTTTTCTCACGAAAAGTTATTCACCAATTTTGTTGAAGAATAGTTCTTACAATATCGAACTTGTTAAAGAGTATTGCTCATAATTGTACTTACCCGGTTTGACGATAGCTCTGTATATCGAATTCCACAAGAGAGCAAATTTATTGGGAATTAATTGTCGGGTACAAACAAAGAAAATATTCCTTTTTTGAGAAAACAAAAATAATGAAACGAAAAATAAAAAACTAACTATATAGAAAGCGTATTCTTGTTGAATTGCATTCCGCAAAAACGTGATCATTTTGAACCAAATATTTCAGCAATATATGTTATAGCAATCAAGGCTCTTCTCAAGTAATTGTATCTGCTGTAAAATATTTAATATATATTTACCATATTATAATCTAAAACCTAAAGTTGCTTAACAACTGTTTTTATTTTCAAGGAAACGTTTTGAAGGACTCGCTATTCGGCAAAAATTTGATTAGAATTGGATAATGAAGCTAAGGACTGGTTAGCTTCTTTATCGATTTCTAATCAAATTTTTGCCGTACAGCGAGGTCATACCACATCACCAGTCTGTTAACACCTGAGTTGGACGACAAAAAATATTACATATTTCTGGCCGGATAGAAAATAAAGAAAATTAACTAGAAGTTCGTGACCAAATTGTTCCTGAAATTTTCTGGTGATATATAGGTGACACAATTAAAGATGGTATTGACTTATATCATTTAATCCTGAATATTACATTTAAAAATGGCTGACTTTCCACAAACTTCTTCAATTCCACTATCTATTATTACAACTATCCATTATTACTTAAATGATTTTGGAAATATTAATACTAGTCAATGTCTTGAAAAATTATAAAACTTTTACATTCAAGAAAAAAAATACACTAAATCACCTAACTGAGGATGCGCTGTGGTATTGAAATTTCCTTGTTTTTAGCTGAGTGTCCCATCTGTATTAGTAATCTGTGCTTTTAAGTTACAAATGAAAATAAATCGATTTTGCCTTGGATTTTGCGGATAGTTTAATAATACCATCAGGGGGACAATATATTCTTTTAATTGTATTCCTCTGGTGGTTACTACTGTTATAAAAAAATATATATTTATTAAAAGTTGAGAATGATTACAATATTATTGTTTGTATGTACTCAATAAAAAATTTGTAATTCTTAAATGAATAAAATTGAACAAATTGACAAACTGTACTAATTAAATATGAGTGTTGATTTATAATATTTAAAAGTTTGTCTCACACTGTTTGTTCAAGTTTTATATATACTTGCTAATGATAAGGTGTTGTCTACAATTTAATAGGAAATAATATGGTTCTAACATCATGAAAGTACAATCTACATAGTTCGCTTAGTCCCACGAGGTTTAGATTTATAATTTTTTTGTAAATATTTTTTTCTGCAACGTAAAAAAACTTGGTCATAATTATTTGTGTTAATTGGAGAATTGTATTTACATTATATATCCCTGATTATGTATTTGCTTATCTTTAGAATCAGAAAACGTTCTTATTCAAATTTATCATCAATAATTTCCGTTTTTTTTACTTGTCTGTTGCTACTTTAAATATTTAATTTTTAATAGATAATATTCTAGTTCACTTGTATCCGTTTTTTTTACTTGTCTGTTGCTACTTTAAATATTTAATTTTTAATAGATAATATTCATCTAGTAATCTAGTTCACTTGTATTTTTTTTTAAATAAAACTGTTTAATTTTTATTTGACAGAAATGCAACAATAAACAATTACAAAGATTTTTCTGTTTAAAGTATTTAATTAAAAAAAGGGAAAATATTGATATCTGTTGTTTTATTAATATTGAAAACTAGCAGTGTTGCCAGCCACTTCCTGTTTTGAGAAACCTGTTATTTAATATATAAAATATTAGTTTGCCTCTACAGTGAAGATAATTATCTCAGTAATTTTTATTCAGTAAGTTAAGTATACATTAAAAAGTTTAATTTATTTATTATTATAATTTTTACTTACAGCAATGAATTATGGATAATTTTATTTAAGTAATAGTTAAAATGCTCCTAATTACTCAATCATGTACAAAACATAAACATTTTTTCTGTATTATTTTTATAATAATCACCTTAAATACTGAATTATTTTTAAAATGCATGTTTTTTGAATTATTTGAACTACAGTTCGGATATCTCTACATAACAATATGTCACAAAAATCGTAAAAGTCACCATCTATTGGTATACACATGAACAATTTTTATCGTAATTATTTTTTATGAATTTATTCGAGTAAAATCTGACTTTTACGCAAATTTCGTACAAATCTGAATATTTTGGAGGGCATCAAGGAACAGTTACTTCTGAAAACTTGAAATCCACTGCTTTACTTATGAACATTGAAATGGTTTTCTCCAGTAAGAGTGCAAAAATAATTTATAAATATCGTTCTTTTTTGATGAAACAGTAAGAATTTCTACCAGTTGGCCCTTCTTGTACTGTATTTAATTTAATATTTCTTTTTGAATTATTCATCAATTTTTAATGAAATTTATTTTGCAAGATCACGATATTCAAGCTAGCATAGCATTAATATTCATTAAATTATTTTTTAATCAATTAAATATAACGAATTTTCACATTTCTGAGATATTTTTTTGAACTATTTGATCCCTCTGTGATTTTTTAAATCATATTTTGGAAAATGACTACCATGGTAACATAATTGTGCATATTAATTTAAAATACTATTCGTATAATTCTTTCTTCATTATAGAAATTCTTTACTTAAACATTATCAGAACTTAATTTAGTTTAATTTAAATGCTGATAAAAAATAATGTTGGTCACCTTGAATGTAACTTATTTTTGAAAAAATTGTTTTGCTGTATCAAATTTTCAAGGGAAATGCAGTAGCTTCGAGCAAACAAATAAGCCAGAACTTCAATACATGACATTGACGTCAGACATGAAATCCTTGAAGAACTTCGTTTTTATACGATCATTATATAAAAAGATATTATTGCAATAATATTTTCGTAATAATTTAAAATTATTTAAATACTATACTTCATTTTTAACTTATAGAAAATTCATGATTTTAAAAAATAACAATAATTAAAAATTTCATGTACAGAACTATTTACTGCAAGCAAAAAATAATCTTTTATCATAAAAGTAAAAAAATATGTAATTTACATGAATAAAACTGAATTGAATTATTTCTGGTGTATTTCACACACTAGAATCTAGATGATATAAAATATTTAAATATTCCTGTCTGTGAAATAATTTTATGATATATCATTTTATGACATATCATTTATTTATAAGTAGATAAAATTCGAAATTAATCATATACCGATCACGTACAGTAAAATTCGAAAATCTGGACTATTCTGTCTGGATTTTCGAATCTTCCGGTTCCCGGCTTGTACTTTTAATATTCAAATTTAAGGAAGAATAAAAGAAGAGATGAACATCAAATTTTGTTGGTTTATTCATTAAAGTATACAGAATGCTTCATTTATCCAAATGAATATATTTGTTTCCAACATTTTCGCGATTTCATAGCATCTTGCTGAACTGCTTGTCGACGGGCAAGCGGTCTAACATACAAAGCCCTGGGTATTTGTAAAATTTTGAGCTTTTTAAAAATCCGGATTCTTACTTGGTCCGAATCAGCAGGATGGCCACGTGGTAAAGCTGTGGCTTATCACTCTGGAGTGTCCAGGTTCAACTAATCAGCTGTTCAGCTGTGGCTTATCACTCTGGAGTGTCCAGGTTTTCTACTAGTTTAATTATTATTTGTATTTTTTTAATATTTTAAATATGAGTATTAAAACAACTTTTACTTTTTTCTAAGGCATTCTATTGTACAGTGTGACAAAAGTCAGGTACTGTAAAATTTCAATAAAATGGTTCAATTTATATGTTTTCCTTTTGCAAATCCTTAAGATGAATACAGAGAAACGTGAACCAATAGTTATCTGGGAAATACAAGAAAAGAAGTACAATGAAAAGTTTGAAATTTTAAGTTAGGTATTTTAAGCCGCCATATTGCACGAGGGATATTCTGTATATGGTGGCAGCCACTTATAGAGCCATCACAAATTGGCCAACAGCTATGATGGGATGAATCAGATAGTTGAAGGATGGAGTTCAACGGCCGGACTTCTATCTCTCCTGAAAGACTGGAGGTATGGGACCCGGATCCTCCAGGCCACAGCTTTAGCAGGCAAACATGCATTGGATTTTCATTGATGATTTGACTCAGCACTCACTTTATCTTTTGTCATCATTACGGAACCCGTTAGTTTAAATTTTTCACGTATAATCTTATCTGTAAATCCTGCTTTGTTGAATTTCCTTGCAAACTTTTCATTGCACATCTTCCTTGGATTCGCTAGAAATCTATTGCTACAACATCCCCTGTATTCATCCTAAGGGGCTCCAAAAGAAAAACATGTAAATTAAATCAATAGTCCACGACTTTATCTCAACGCTGTTGTTAATTATTTTCCTATTAATGGTTTAAGAGTTGGATATAGACTATAGTATTATATTTATTTTCTAGAGTATTTCAATCAGTCTCCAAAAGAGCATATAACTTCTTACTGTGGCCTGACACTATATTTTACTTAACAAAAACAGGAAGAAACTTCAAAAGAAACAAAGAAATTTTGAGACAAATTACAAAAGAGGTCGGCATTGTATTTTAATTATTTTTTCCTTTTTTATTTTTTACTTAAAATCTATTACATTATAGATCATTAACAAAAAATTGAGACAAAGGAATGAAGTTTCTAATTTTAATGAGAATGAAAATGAAAAGATAATGATGTTAGATCATCTCTTAAATACCATGGAAGTAAATCCGGAACTAACAATGGAAAATCTTTACCAAGATATGGAATTCATTTCTGGTACTGTAAGTTCCATAAGTAGCATAATTTATTAATTGTATAAGACTGTTTATTGATTTATGAACTAGAAACTTGATAAATGTGCAACATAGAAGATATGAACTATACATAATGCATTTATGTATCCATTCTGAAACAAGGTCATCAACATAGTAATAAATGATCACATTCATTTCAGCAGTGACTTTACAGAGTCCCATTTATCTGAATTTGTCGCATTAATTGCACCCTTTCCTGATAAGATGAATGCCTTTTTGATAATCTAAAAAAGAATAAATATTATTCAGACTGTCTTTTTTTTAGTAAACTAATCTTTTTTAGCACATTGTGCAATTTTCTATTCTTAGTTTTTGTAAGGCTAATCTTTATGAGACTACGATACCACTCTTCATATCATCAAGAAATAGCTCTCTTTTTTTTTTAATTTCGAAACTTCGTGATCAAATTGATGGCATTTGTTTTACGTGCAACATTATGTTCTAGAAAGGTTTTGTTTTCGTTCAATCCATAGTGATTTGGAAATACAACAAAAAAATAAAAAGCTATTCATCAGCCTATCGCGGTGGTTCTCAACCTTTTTTCAGTTGAGGAACACTTTTTAATATTTTAAAATTTGGCGGCACACCTAAATGTTTTAAATAATAATTTAGATTTAAAATCGGATTTTCGAAGATCGCGTAACGTCACTATCAGTTGAGAGTGAGACGGAGTATAGTGAAAAACGTCATATACGAAAGACAATAATTAAGAACAAGAATAATCATAGTTATCATAAAATACGAAGATAAGGGGACCATGCCGGAAACTACACGATAATTAAGAACAAGAACAATCATAGTTATCATAAAATTCGAAGATAAGAGGACTATGCCGGAAACCGCATCGAAAACAATCGCTATTCGGGTGACAATTATGGATTTATGACCCGAATTATCAGGTCTAGATAAGGTCCGAGAGAGAGACCCGGGCCAAGAACGGTCACCTTGAAGCCCAGACTGCCTGCCTTTTGACCGATGGGGGAGGAGACGGTCAATGATATAAGGACCCACTGAACAAAGGGTCAGGGTCTTTCCTGATCGTCTTTCCTCGTCTTTTCCTGAACGTCTTTCCACATTATCCATGATTGTCGTCTCCGTCTTCTTGTTCGTCCCATCCAACGACGCCGACCTCTGAGTTCGTCTCGCCCTCACCACCTAGTTCGTCCACCTGTTTCATCAAACAGTTTTACAAACCTCAGAAACTTCAACATCGACGTTATTTTTCGCCATAGACAAACTCTAATAATAATAATAATAATTTGATAATTCATACTCTTATTAAATTTATTTAAATTAATTTTATTTTCCTAGAAAAGAAATTTTAATGAAAATTAATAATAATTTATATAATTTAATTAAAGTTTGCACATTTCTTTTGGCCTCTATCTCAACCAACATGACTTTCAAACAACAATAATTTAAAATCTTATTTTCCAATGAGTATATATGCATTTTGAGTTGAAGGTTTATATTGCCTTTTAGACTTTCAACTCAAAATGCATATACTCATTGGAAAATAAAAGATTTAAACTGTTGTTGTTTGAATGCTGGGTTGGACAAGATAGAGACCAGAAGAAATGTACAAATAATTTAACAGGTCAAGGACAAAAAACTATAGTTAATTAAATTTTATTTATGTAAGTTTAAAATATTTTTAAATTTTAAGCATACAAATGTTTCTGTAATTATGAATATATGAGTTATATTTATCTATATTTGCACATGAATATACCATTTTATTTACAAATTTTAAAAAATTCAAAAACTATACAGAAATTTTTAAAATGGGAAAAACTGACAAAGATGATCTTGAGAGTTCTATATTTGGTTTATTATTATTCAGTATGGAAAAGTGAACAAATGTGATATAATTAATAGGATGTTTTACATACAAAACAAAAAATTTTAAATATTTGGGAGTTCTACCAAACTTCAGAATGGATATATTGTCACAAGAGAAAAAAATTACATAACTTCATAAAGGTAAGTCATAGCTTATTTAAATTGATTGCATTCAAATTCGGAATGATAAAATACATCTAAAATTGTTTAAAATATTCAATTATCTATAAAAGTTTTGCAAGTCTTCAAAAAAACGTAATTCCGAGCCGCAATTCTGGGGCCTCATAACTTGAGTTTTATATCAAATAGTTTTCAATGAAACACTAACCCTATATGAAACCTTTACCATTAAACTCAGGAAAATTTAATTAGTGGATATGGTAAAGGGGGGTTTGAAATTCCGCTGGGATTGTTTCTCCTGTCATACAGAAATGGTCTAGCACAAAATGTTTTGTAAAAACTATTTGCATTTATTTTTTTAACTTAGTGTTTCATTGAAAACTATTTGATATAAAACTCATTAGATTTTTTGGGCAATTTAAAATTACATATTCAATTTTAATCATCCAATAGAAATATCAAATAAATTTTAATAATTCAAAAATTTATGATAATTATATATATTATAATACTGTATTAGATATAATTTTTACTGGAAAGTTAAAAGCTAAGCATGACAAAAATAGGTTGTAAGTGCTTTATTGTTAAAGTTTGATATTATTATAGGTTTAAATTGTATGAGAGTGAAAATATTTAAATTTGATTTGCCCTATGATTTTAAATATAATAACTCAGCTAATTATATGATGATAAAATTAAATTACATAAATCATATTTATGTAATTAATATGAACATTGAATAATTAATTAAATATTATGAATTTAATTTAATTACTCCCTGTGTAAAGGATAGTATTCATAAGTATGTTTCAAAAACCTGGTCCACAGGCCGGTCCCTGAGGACAACCCATGGAGATGTCACGTGTGTGTGCAATGTTATTGTATAATAATATAACCTGTCTTCTTCAGAAATAATCAGTAGCCAATGTATATAAATTATGCAGACAACCCATGTTCACGCAAATTGTATAAGATTTTAGGAACCCACGCCCTGTCAAACACTGAATTAATATCCAATGAAATTAGCAAACAATTACTCCTTTTTGAAAGTGCATTTTGTGCTCGCTGTTTAACATAGAGTATAGCTTCTATGGTACTACACTGTGTAGTAAACCCATATTGATGAACATTCAACTTACGACCTCTATGAAGGAAGTGATTAATTCTGTTTATTAAAGCCTTCTCTAAAACCTTTCCAAAAACCGGCAACAAACTGATTGGCCGATAACAATTTGATTAATCCATAATCTGCTTACTAGGTTTAGGTATCAGTTTACATATTGCCTTTTTCCAAATATCCAGAAATTTACGCTCCCGCAAACACGCATTATAAATAGAAACTATAAAATCAGGTTGAATTGAGAAAATGTGTTTAGCAATTTCTGAAGTAATTGCATCATTTCCAGGTGCTTTTTATTAGCCAAGCCACTCACAATACTGTGTATCTCATCACAGGAAAAATACAAGTCATCCTCTGCAACATATGGCTGCTTAACGCAGAAACAAACCAGTTGATGTGTAGTGCTATCTTGGCCAGATCATCCTTAGGGAAAAAATAATCCATTATGACTCCAACTGCTCTATCAGAATTAAAACACACATTACCATCAGCATCAGTTAACAAGGTAGGAGGCATGGCCCTATTATTAGAATTTTTTAGAAAAGTGTACACTTTACCCCAAGGGTCACGGTTTCCCTCCACATCACAAAACTCCTTCCAAGATCTCAATTTACTATTTCGGATTTCCTTTTGATAAGCTCTTTTTGCAAAAATGTACTCCCTGTGTAAAGAATCCGTATATGTTTGATTTCGACAAGACTGGAACCGCCGCCGCAAAGTATTAACTAGCCACCTAATCGATGTAAGTGTTGGAGGCCACCAAGGGACAGAATGTTTTTTCCTAGTGTGTATAGGAATATTTCTGTAACAGCAGTGCTTTATAAGGTCAGTAAACTGATGAACTATGTTGTGTATTGGAATATTTCTGTAACAGCAGTGCTTTATAAGGTCAGTAAACTGATGAACTATGTAATTAATGTCATAGCCATATTGTACCTGTTCCATTAAATCCAATATGCCATCAATGTAATCCTGATGGAAGGAGTCCCAATTAGCCCTAGAAATATTATACATAGGAGTAGAATGCTCATCAATAAACAAAGAAGAGTGGTTAACCCTTTAATGCCCAAATTATCTGTTTTCAGTAAAGAAAACTTTTAATAAGAAAATCACATTTTGTACACATTAATAAAAACAATTTTATTTTCAAAAATTTTTTGTTTGGTACATAGAGAGTAAATAACCTAAGTGTTTCTTATTTGGTACCATGGGATGTAAAGGGTTAAAACCAAAATCCAACTGATAGCAAATGTAATTATGTTGAGATAAGCGTGTCATCCTGACTAAGTTCCCAATTTTTTATATACCTAGCAGCGAATGTATTAGACAATGTTAGATCAATGAAGCTCTCACCCTGATGTCCACTAAAGGTGGGCTCCCTATTGTTATGAAATATTAATCCATGCATCACCATAAAATCCAAAAATCTCTCTCCTTGTCTGTTTTGTAATCTGTCTCCCCAAACTGAAGACCTAGCATTACTCCTGATCTATACTAATAATCAAAGGGTAATTTGTATTAATTCCAACAATCTGCTGAAGAAAATTACAGTGTGGTAATATCATCAAGTACTGTGTGGTAATATCTGGGGTGAAGTATGTAGAATTTAGAATAATTTTATGTCTACGGGTCCATCCATAAACTACATCACGCTGTTAGGGGAGGGAGGGTGTAGGAGATTTGTGACAAAAAATGACATTGGGGAGGGAGGGAGTCATGCAAATTGTGACGTCATGATATACAAATTATTAAATGAAGTACTTTTACATCACTATGATTAAAAATTAAATCCTAAAAATTTAAAAAAATCTTTTATATGTTGATGATGTAACGATTTCAGCTCTTACAAAGAGCTGATGATGGCGTAGAAGCCGAAAACGTTACTCAGATTAAATGTTTATGTTAAAAAAAAAAAAAAAAAAAAAAAAAAAAAGAGTATTAATAAGTCCAAATTGAGATCAAGCAGTGTTAAAAATACATTCAACCATTTATTAATACTCATGATTGAGAAAGTTTTTTCACTTATATATGCTAAAAAGCTTTCTCAATACATATTTCAAAGCACTTATACATGTATTTTTTAAACTAGACAATTTTTAATTATAATATAATAAAATTTATTTTTGTAAAAATGTAAATTATTTCTATGAATTCAAGATCGTGGATGATCTGAAATCGCAGGCCGCATTTGTCCCGCAGAACGCACCATCCTGGTGTAATTGATTCTAGACTAAAAATTTTGATCAAAAACAGGTATTCTTATTTTATACTTATGAAAGTTTTACAAAAAATATAAAATCTGATAAATCAATTGTCAATTTAAAATGAAAAGTGCATTCTCTCTTGAATTAAAACCAGGGAATCTGGATAATCATTAATATCCATAACAACAGTTGTGATATACAAGTCTTTGACAATTGTTTAAGAAAATTAAGCATTGAATTATGCAAGATAAATACCTCTTCTCTCTCAATCTTGTAAGAGGAAGCAAGTATTTAATGTATTAATTCAAATGACCAGCAACAGCAAGACAAGGAGCCTTGCTGTTGCTACTCATGGCTCATTTGAATTAATGCTCTGAAGAATTTCGATGCAGCTTCAATGAATTCAAGCTCTTTCAATTTTCAAATCTTCGTGATTTGATCTGCAGGCTTGGGTTAAAATCAAATCCTTTCAAACATGCTTTGTTTTTGATTTTCAAGATGATCATCAAATTCGAGCTCCTCCTAATGGGATTACAGCAATTTTAAAAAATCAGAATCATGAATAATAAATCATGAAAGAAAAGTTAACAATAATTATTGAATATATTATTTATAATTAGTAAAATAAGGGCAATTCACTAAAATGTGCTTTAAAATAAGTTCACAATTGCAAAGACCACAAATCGATTAGTCTTTATCTATTTAATAGTTGGCAAATGAGGGCATTTAACTGTCCTAAATAGTCTCTCTCAGAATTATTTTCTCTCTCATTTCTACACTATCTTAATTGAAAATATTAAAAAATTGATTTGATGTTGTGAAGTTTCCTACAATCTGATCATCCAATGTCTATCATTAAAATTATAGGAACTACAGCATTTATTTTAATAAAAATTTCATAATCTCTATTTTGATGCATTCCTTTCATAGATTAATTTTCTGCTGTTCAATAATTAATGTTTATCAATTTAAAAAATTTCTTGAGAGACAAATTTAAAAAGACTTCTAAAACAACAAAGCTAAGCTTATTTACCAAAAAAGTTTCCTTCATATGTTTATTTGCAAGAAAACGCATATTGTTTAAATTGAGCTGACTCAAGTCAGCAACTCTAATGTTTCTTCATTGCCTAGGCAAAAGAATCAACTTTTGGACTGGCATTTGATCTCTGAACATCAATGAAGAAAATGGTTTAATCAATAACTTTTATTTATGCTTATCATAGGCTACCTACACTGTATGAGATGATTATTCCTTCATGTTTTATGTTTTCCTGTCAGAGGTAATTAAATGATGGTTGGTTGACTGTGGGTTGTATATATCTGCAGTAAGATTGACTATGAGGTGAAGAATAGGATTCAACAAACTAGACCCAGATTGTCTTGAAAAATTCTAGAGATATAGGATCCAAAACTGATCCCAAATCCTCCTGTATGAAGTGCAACATACTTCCACTCAGCTATTCATTCTTCATTATAAATTGATGGATATGATTCAAGTTTACAACCAGAAGCTTCAGGATGAAATTCATATCCTAGATAGTAGTGTTCAACCTTTTTTACTATGCACACTACTTTTCTATACTAACAAGGAGATGACACAGCTGACTACCAACCAATTTTGATGAAACTGAACTGATGTAATCTAGAACAAAAAATATTGAATACGTGTCCGAGCATTTGTGCCAATGCGCCTTATAAATAAAAATATTAGCGTTTAAAATTTAGGTTTGGCAAGCTTAAGAAATAAGAATGAGAAAAAGTGCACTTCTAATACATAATGCGATGAATTAAATCACAAGGAGTAAAATTAATGTTTTGCAACAAAAATACAAAAAAAAATCCTATTACATCAACTCTATTCCTCCTCATTGTACACATACGTACATCATATATGAACAACAGTAGAAAAAGAAATTTTTTACAACTTTACTCATTGTCGACATCAGATGCAATTTCTGGAGACTGTTTACATTGTGCTGGATGATACAATGTGTAAAAACATGTAAAGCATAGCGGATTTCTTATTTCTTAAGCTCGCCGAACCTAAATTTTAAACACTAATATTTTTATTTATAAGGCGCATTGGCACAAATGCTTGGACACGTATTCGATATTTTTTGGTCTAGATTACATCAGTTCAGTTTCATCAAAATCGCTGGGTAGTCAGTTGTGTCCTCTCCTTGTAAGTTATTCAGCAATCTACTCTCTTATATAGATTATATTCCCCAAATCTGATATCTGATTACATAAAATTATGCAATTAAATATGCTCACTCGCTTTGGAAGACTCACTCTTCCAGTCCTAAAAACTTTATTTGTGTATTTAAAAATTTATTTGTCACTCTTAATTATTTTAATGTAACAAATAAAACAAATATATTAGATTAAAATATTTATTTCTCTATTTCATAAAACCAAAGTTAGAAAAAACAACAGATTAATTACAAACTCATAATTATAAATTATAAGTGGAAACGTTCTTTATTATAACTGAAGATCTTTCAGCTTCATTAAGCCATCGTCAGCATAATACATAAACGAATAAAATATTTGAATGTTATACAAACTTAAAAAAACTAAAAAAGAATACATTTAGAATACCTTTAAAACGAATACATTTAAAATTAAATATCAAAGTCGTAAATGTATTCGTTTTAAAGGTATTCAAAATGTATTATTTTTCAGTTTTTTAAGTTTGTATAACATTCGAATATTTTATTCATTTATGTATTATGCTGACGATGGCTTAATGAAGTTGAAAGATCTTCAGTTATAATAAAGAACATTTCCACTTATAATTTGTTCTGTAATATTTATAATTAAACAAGAAGTGGGATGAATATATGCAAGGTTTACAAACTCATAAGTTATACGAAATTCTGGTTGATTAAAAAAAACAAGTTAATGTGAAATTTGGATTGTTTGGAGCTTGCAATATTTTCATAGTCAGATTGATATGATATGAAGAATATTGAAGATGAGAATCATCAATCTGGCCCATGGCAGAGAATCATCCAAATGATCATTTGTAATTTGGTATCTTGATTTTTTATGACATTCATATTTGAAAAAGCAGATTCTGATGACAAGTATGTCGATCCAAAACACGACAGAATTTTTTGCATAATATTATTTAATATCAGAAATTTTTCATGTATGCATTTCCAAATGATAAGAAAATTACTGATTTGACAGTTTTAATGGAAAATAAACAATAGCAATACACTTAAAGAGAATTAAAAAATAATGATAAAATATTATGTTTTCAGTTTTAATTAAATTTGTAAAGAGGAATAAGCAAAAGATTGATCAAAAATCACTCCGTGATTGATCTGTCGATTACGATCGACAGGTTGAACACTGCTCTCCTAGATCAATGGACGTAGAGGAAATGTAGTTTATGCAAGATAGATTATATGTATGTAAGATGTAAATTATTTACAACTTAGCCAACAATTTATTATAAGAGCAATACAATAGAATGTAGAGAATGAATTTTTTTCCACGTTGATCAATAAATTTGATCTAGGAAAACAATGTAATTTTATATATATATAAAAAATATTTTTTTTTTTATTAGACAGAATAAAACATTATATTTTACATTGTCTTCAGGTAATATTTATAAAAAGCATTTATTAATTTCATTATACCACTTGTCATTTCCTACAGACCAGATTTTGTTGAAATTTTATATAGTTTTTACAAATTTTATATAAGTATGTCAATCAAATTCAAATTGTAAATAGCAAATAACAGCTCCAAAACAAAAATGTAAATCTGAACATTTTTATGTCCTAACTTCCAAAAATGCATCATTTTTTCCAGGCATGCTGGGAATTATTATTATAGAGCATTGCAAAAAGTTATAGAAGTTACAGACTACAGAATTTTATGTCAATGATGAAAATAAACATTTTTATATTCAGAATCTGATATAAAACAATGTCTAGTGATTGAAATTGTTGCAATTTGAGGATGAAATTATTATGTCTATAGTATTAAACAGTCAATATGCAGAACAAAATAATATGTACTTGGAAAGGATTAAATTAACTGATTAATATTAAATTTGTCTGAAAAGAATAATTTAAATTTTTTTTCTGATTTTTGTCTATATGATCTTTGTCATTCCTTAAACAATTAAATACTGTATTCCTTCTAATAAATACCATCCTTTTTTGTATGGTTTTAGAGAGGAATACCGATAGGAAGCCCGTTAGCACCGGTCATAGCAGAATTATTAGTTAGGAAGAAAGAAGAGCAAATACTTCCAAGAATGATAAATAATTTAAAAACATACATTAGATACATAGATGATCTGTTAATTATCAAAGAAACTACGACAGAAGTGATTAATTTTGAAGTGCTTTTTACGGACGACTCATTAGGCGTAACTTTAAAAAACAAAACGAAGACTTTGTCGAAGTGAATTATTTAGATTTAAACATAAAAATTGAGAATGGAGAATATAGAATGAAAATCTTTAGAAAAAACACTTATAAACCATTATTTATTCCTAACACAGAACGAGATCCGTGGGAATACAAAATGGCATCGTTCCGTATGTTATTGAATAGAATAGACACACACTGCAATAATGAAGAAGCTAAATCCATGGAAAAAGCCATAGGAAAAAGGACGGTATTTACTAGAAGGAATACAGTATTTAATTGTTTAAGGAATGACAAAGATCATATAGACAAAAATCAAATTCCGGGGTATATCAAATAGAATTTAGAGATATGGAATTACAAGAACAACAACTATACATTGAATACACTTCTAGGACTCTTCCCAAAAGTATATCAGAACATAAATATGATATTGAAAAAGAGAAAGCCACTACTGCTTTGGCGCAAAGAGCTTTAAACAGTAACTTGGATATAAATTGGGATAGCACAAAAATCATTAAGAAATAAGAAAATCCATATATAGGAAGGTGGAAAGAATCTCTTGCTATATTAAAAAAGAGAAAACAACCAATCAAACCTATTAACAAATTAGACCCGGGAGAACTGAGTAGTGCCTGGAAATTTTGCTTAAATTAATTTAACACTGAACATTATTTATAAATAAATATACGTTTCCTCGTATTTATTAACTTTATAATATTTAAAAACTTTTTTAAAAAAAATCAGTTCATTAAGGCATGTGCTCTAATTATTTTTATAATTATGTTCAATTTTAAATTTAAACAACAACGAATTAGAATAGAACTAACTTTGATGAAAAAAGCTGAAGAGGGAATATAAGAATTCCGAAAGCGCTTCTTTGAATTTTATCAAAGCAATTTATCTGTAAGTAATTTAATTCCTGCTAATTGGCATTTGATTTCTAATTAAATAATTATAGAAATCAAAGTAAGCAGTGAATTAAAATTTAGAAAACCCTCATAATTTATTCTTAGCATTAAAGAGTAAATGCTCTTGTCTTAGTATTTTTCTGAATGTTTATGGAACACTGGGAGGATCTCGCAGACCCCCATGGTTCGCAGACCAGAGTTGAAGAACTGTTGCATTAAACAATTTGTTCAATAAAGTGATGTTTAAAACTTAATAATTAATGACGAGGATTAGACTTAGAAGTACTTTCGATTTAATAAATCCTCATCGGCTACAACAAATATTAGAACACAGTTTGTTCTATACAATGCTTAGAAACTTCATTCAAATATTTTAAAGAACAAGGTTGCTATAGTAACCTAATTTAAATAAACATTTTTAAGTACATCTGTACTAATTAAACATAACATAAAATAAAATAATTAGGCTAAATAAATAAATAAAATGCAAAATAAGAATTCCGAAAGCGCTTCTTTGAATTTTATCAAAGCAATTTATCTGTAAGTAATTTAAATCCTGCTAATTGGCTAGTTATAATTAAATAATTATAGAAATTATGAGGGAATGAAAATTATACAAATTTATGGTGTCCATTTACTGAAGTAACAGAAATCGACGTAGATATACCGAAAACATAGACATAACTAAGCAATGCCAGTTCCCACAGCAACAGCACGCATGTCCTGTTCCTGTGGAAACTGGATTTCTCATCCGTTGGAGTATATTCTTGAAGAAAGCCGAGTATAAAAGGATTGCAGTGTTCACATCTGAGTCAGTTTAAGATTGTTAGTAAAGACTTCTCAGTAATCACGAGTTGTTTCTGTCCAAGCCTTTGGATAGTGTTAGATAACGGTAAAATTATTTCTAGATATTTCCGCAGTGAATTTTATGGTTGTGCCTTTTGACCTAAAATGGCATTTTGAAACTAAACACAAATAGCATTGCTTTTTTTAGAAGTAATAAGCAGGAGCTTTGTGAAAGCAAGAAAATTGTAAAAGGTCTACAAGTGGATGTAATAACAAGAATGCCAAGAGGTTGTCATTTGAAGTTTTTCATCTGATATCAAAAACTGGAAAACCTCACAAAATTGCTGAAGCACTTGTATTACCAGCTGCAAAAATCATGGTTTCTTCACTGATCAGTAAGAAAGCTACCAAAGATCTCTTTCTGATACCGTTGTCAAATGATATCATTACAAAACAAATTGTCAGTTTGTCCGAAAATATTAAGGAGCAGTTATTAGAAAGAGTTCACATGTCCCCCTATTTTGTTTTCCAACTGGATGAAAGCACAGACATTACAAACAAACCAATGCTGATATGCTATGTTAGGTATGAACATCTCAAAAGTGACTTACGAGGACTTACTCTTCATCTCCTATTTGATGCACATTACAGCTGAAAAAGTATTTGCCAACTTAAATGCATTTATAATATCTCATAATATGGACTGGTTAAGATGTATTGGAGTTAGCACAGATGGGGCACAAGCAATGTCAGGAAGGCTTACTGGACTTGCAGCATGAATAAAAGAAATCGCCCCATCAGCAACATGGTTCCATTGCTGCTTACACACAATTGCACTAGTGGTCAAGAAGATATCAGAAGAACTTCAACAGACCTTAAATGAATCAGTCAAAATTGTCAATTTCATTAAAAACAAATCACTGAATTCAAGTGACTTGTTTTTAATGAAAGCAGTTCTGCAAAGAAATGGACAGCATGTGAGCAGCTTTTGTTTTTAAGCAGCTTTGCAAAATCATGGGTAGTGAATATCATCAGCTTTTGATTCACTGTGAAGTTCTCTGGCTGTCACGAGGTAAAGTTTTGTTTCGGTTATGGGGATTGAGAGACGAAATAAGAGTATTTCTCTTGGATAAGCAATTTCATCTCAGCGATCGTTTGAATGATTTTTTCTGATTAGTCAAATTAGCGTACTTATCAGATATCTTCATCCACTTAAATAATCTGAACGTAAGTCTTCAAGAAGAAAAAGTAACTGTTTTTTTAAATGAAGACAAGAGCAAAGCAATGATCAAAAAGTTGGAGTTGTGGCATCAGCATATACTGAATGGAAAATATGAGATGATCTTTCTAAACATCTCAAATTTTTTCATTCCATGGAAGAAGAGTTGTCAGAGAATGACAAGTTACTCTTTGCACAATATTTGAAATACTTGCAGCAGTTATACAGAGAATATTTTCTTGTGTCTGATGCAAGCAAAAATTTTGATCAGGGATCCATTTTCAGTTAGCATGCATGAAGTAGAAGGACTTACAGAAGCAGAAGACAAGCTCATGGAGGTAACAATGGACGGTGCTCTGAAAATGCAGTTCAAAGAAAAGACACTTGCAAAATTTTGGGCTTACTTACAGGATAGAGAGCCTCGGAAATCATCTTGAAAGTATGCATTAAGGAAATAGTATTTACTAAACAGGAAGCATTGAACACACACACACCTGTTTGCAAAGGACATTTTTATTTTTATTTTCATTTTTATTTTACTTTATTTGTTTTTTCAATTATTAACCCCCAATTTTCAATTTAATTCTTGTTTTTGTTTTATCTATGTGTTAATGTGCTTAAAAAAAAAAAAACCCAGTTAATTTTTGTTATCTTAATAATTATTTGTAATAACTTTTTACTCTTAATTTTTAGCCCAGGTAAGTAGCAAGAAATACTAGATTTGTTAAATATGAGCAGTTTTATCTTAAATCAGTTATGTTCTAAAATCGAATTACAACCGCTAGAACGAAATTTTTCTTAGAATGCCTACAGTTAGAA
Source organism: Olivierus martensii (assembly GCA_000484575.1). NCBI lineage: Eukaryota > Metazoa > Arthropoda > Arachnida > Scorpiones > Buthidae > Olivierus > Olivierus martensii. The sequence goes on along the minus strand of AYEL01065044.1, from coordinate 7,489 downwards.
ACTCTTAAACTTAGAGAGTTCAAGAAGTGTTTTTTGGGACTACTATAAAGTGCTGTGATCTATTTCATTTTTAATTATAAGCCTGAGAAAGCAGTATTACGACTGATTAAAAAATCCAACGAATATTCTTTAAATGAATAAATAAATCAATAATAATTGTTTTGATAAAAAGGAAGATATAAACTGTATAAACTGTAAAAATTTCAGATTTATTTGACAAAAAATAAGCACTATACGACGATTTATAAATTTCTCAATATTATTATGCTTAACTCCAGAACGCGGCTGGCACAGCGTGACAGCTGACATTTAAAACCATCTGGCACTCAACGTTATAATCATACAAATTATAAAAATAAAGAGATTATTTATGTCATATAAATGTTAAAGAATTTTTATTCTTCATTATTATTGATAAATAAATACCGTATATACTTGTTATAAGCCAAGGTTTTTTTAAAAAATTTCTGAAGTGGGGCATCTGCTTATACACAGGTAAAAAAAAATCAACTTTTTTTTGGCTGGAGAAATTGAAGTAATAAGCAAAATCATAACTTACTGAACATCTCCTGAAGACTAGCAAGGAAATTTTGCAATATTCATTTAATACAATACCAGAAAAATTTTATCTTACCCTGAAGCGATCAAGCACATTGTGCCACCAACTCCAATCTGCATCTATATATCATAATTGGGTAGGCGAAGCTGCACTGCCCAATATGATGCGACGCAAAAACTCTCAACAATCAATCAAGAATTTTACTTAGGATTCATATTTGGGTGAAAAAATATATTTATTCTTCATTAGTATTAATTAAGAATGTTTTAATCCATTTCCTAGTAATTGATAAATGTTTACTATATTTAACTAAAGTAGATAAAAAATAATTAAAATAATGTTTAAAATAATGAAAAAATAATTATTTAAAATCTGTACTGAAAAACTGTAGTCTATCAAAACAGTTTAACGTAAACAAAATCAAATCTTTGAAATTGCACACTTAACTGATGATGACATAATCCTAACTGTGTATGACATCATCATTAGGATGATCCATTCATTTTAAAATATGATCAAAGATTTGAATACAATAACTCAACTAAACTATAGGGAATATGAAACTTTGAATGGTCTCTTGGGAGCCATATGATATAGACGTATTCTAATGGAATTTTTACTGGAATAATTTAATATGAAATTTTTTCAGGAAAGAAAACATTTATTCAATAACAATAATAAAAAGAAAAAACTTTTATATAAATTATCAAAATTTAATACTACTCATTAACTTGATATTTTCTGAAGCTACATTATTTTAACAATAATGTCATACACTGACATCAATCTTGCTTTGAAATAAAATAAAATTTTACTTTATCCGAAGCGATTGACTGCATTGTGCTGCCAACTCTAACTTGCATTTGTATAAATACATCAGATAGGCAATACTGCACTGCCTGATGCATCATGATGCAGAAATTCTCAACAATAATCTATGAATCTTATGTAGGTGTGCAGTGCACCTACATAAGATTCTTGGATTATTGTCGAGAATTTCTGGATCACTTTGGATTAAAGTGATCCAGCACAGTGATCCTAATTATTATTGAGAATTTGTGTGTCGTGGCACATCAGGCAGTACAGCGTTGCCTATCTGATGCACATATACAAATACAGGTTGGAGTCGGCAGCTTGATATGCTTGATCGCTTCTGGTAAAGAAAAATTTTTTCTTTTAAAATTAAATTGATATATTGTTATCTGTATTTATAAGTAAAATTTTACTTTTTAAATTGATATATTGCTGTCTGTATTATTATTAATTTATTTTATATGATATTTAAAGTTTCAATAAAATATTTATTTTGGCAAATGGCATTAATATATCAGTATTAATGTTCGAAATTATGCTACCTTTAAATGATAAATTCTTTTTCTAGCACTTAGGTAGGATATAAAAATCTTTATTGTAGTTATTATACAATCACAGAAACGTTTTCGGTCTATCTGACTCTCATCAGCTGTATCTATACTATATACATATAGTATGTAAAACTTAATAACAGTTAAGAATTCCAATAGAATAACGTGAATTCTATAATTTGATTTAAATTTAAAAATAACATGTAGGACTTACAATATAACAAATATTTAGACTTATTATTTACTTCTTATTTTATTTATTTATTTTTATTCTGCTTATTTTATTTCTATCTGATTTATGTTTTTTAATAATAGTAGTAATTTTAATTTTAAAAATAACAATTATATTAAATAATTTATTACTAACACGTTATATACAGTACACTCCCGAGTATCTGGCCTAATGTGGTGGAAGGGCAAGCCAGACAAAAAAGTTACACTCCCGAGTATCCGGCCTAATGTGGCGGAAGGGCAGGCTGGATAACAAAAAAGCCGGATAGGCCGGAGATCTATGAACTCATTTCTTTGCCCCATCAATACCAGAAGACAAAGTTTTTATAGCAAAACTCACTGTTATAATACGTATTTTCTCACTTCTTATTGAGTACAAAGCCCTCCATTTATCTCAAGCCATGTAGAATGTGAACGCGGCCGCGGCCCGGTGAATCATAGAAGCAGTTGCCAGTAACATGTCAAGTTAAAATAGAAGGCTCTGTACTGATAGTTTATAAATGTTTATGTACTGCACTGCACGTTTCAAGAATTTATTAGAGAAAAAGTAAGTTAAAGGATATAAAATGTTCACATTTTAACATAAATTCTGTAATGCCTAACTTAAATGCAGGAAACAAACAAAACATTAACGTAAATTGTAGGCTAATTCTTAAGAAAATTGACTCAAACTGACTTTATTTTTCACTGATAAATGATTACACAGATATGAAAAGGTAGGCCTAAGATAAGAGTCAAAACTTACAGTTTTTAGTTTTTGAAAAAGTCCTTAATAGATGACTGCTTCTGCATTTTAGCTCTCTTCCATGACGCAATGTCCCTCCACTTATACAAACAGATGATATCAGCTGGCGTCGCTTCCTCCTGCTGACTGATATACTGCAATGCTGCCTCAATCCTCTTGAGTCCTTCCAAATGTGGGATGAGATTTTTTCTGTCATCTAAGAGTTCCTGCTCCTCTTCTTCTATTACTTCTCTTGTGTCACCATTTCTATAATATCGTTGTCAGTTATTTCATCAACTTCGTCGTTTGCCATCCATTCTGTAATGTCCTCTGCAGTGATATCCTCACAGCCCGGCACTTTTTCCAGCAATGCAATAAGTTTAGTGTTTTCATCTTCCACTTCGGTTTTGCACATTGGTTCAGGGTTGGAATGTCCACCTTCATGGTCCAAAAGAATTTTCCAAGACCTTACAAGTGATATGTTTGGAATTTCTTCCCATGCTTCCGATGACCACCTTATGACATGTAGCATGTCAATCTTTTTCAGAGCGGTTACGTAGTCTTCATTATTATCAATCGCTGATATCAATGAACTGAGAAGACACCGGCAATATTTTTTCTTTAGCTGTTCAAGGACTCCCTGGTCCATGGGCTGACAAACAGCTGTTACATTATGTGGTAAAAATAAAGCTTTGATGTCCCCATCTGTGAGTTCATCAGTGGCCAGATGCGAAAGTGTCAAGAATTAACGGAGCTTTTCTTGGCAAATTGTTGTTTTTCAGATGTTTTTCTACAGTTGGTACGAATTCATTTTGGAACCAGGTTTTAAAAATTTCTGAATTCATCCACGCTTTTTTTTGTGTGTGTAATATACAGGTAGTGATTCCTGATTTTTTTGTTTTTTAAAAGCTCTAGGTTTCTTAGGTTAACGTTATTAGGAAAATCTAAGCTTGTGATTGCTGGTTGCATTGCTGCAAGCCAAAATGACTCGTTCCTTGCTTTTCTTGTATCCTGGTGCAGCATCGTCTTTTCTCGATGCAAGTGTTTTTGCAGGGAGCATCTTATACATTAAACCTGTCTCATCGCAGTTGTATAACTGCTCCCCAGAAATTCCCTCTTTTTCTATAAGCTTGAAAAGATGATCTTTGAACACAGGTACAGCCTCTTTATCAGCAGATAATGCTTCCCCACTTCAGTAATCTGGCGAATGCTGAATCGTTTTTTCCAGCAATCTAACCATCCATCACTGGCAGTAAACTCTGAATCTTGTCCTTCTATTTGTCGCTTAAATTCCAAAGCTTTTTCCTGCAATATTGGCCCAGTTACAGGTACATCTTTTCCTCTTAAGTGTTCATGCCACAAAAATAACGTTTCCTCAACTTCTTTATGCTTATCTTTCAGCATGGTTTTTATTAGGTGGTAAAAATAAAGCTTTGATGTCCCCATCTGTGAGTTCATCAGTGGCTGGATGCGAAGATGCATTGTCAAGAATTAACAGAGCTTTTCTTGGCAAATTGTTGTTTTTTAGATGTTTTTCTACAGTTGGTACAAATTCATTTTGGAACTAGGTTTTAAAAATTTCTGAATTCATCCACGCTTTTTTTTGATGTGTATAATATACGGGTAGTGATTCCTGATTTTTCTGTTTTTTAAAAGCTCTAGGTTTCTTAGATTTTCCTATTAACGTCAACCTAACCTTGTGATTGCCGGTTGCATTGCTGCAAGCCAAAATGGTGACTCATTCTTTGCTTTTCTTGTATCCTGGTGCAAGTCCTGCTTCAAGTGCTTGGTGTTATTTACTAAAATAATATTGTTTTATCAAAATTAATAAGTAGGTAATATAAATAATAATTTTATTAATGAGAAGGATGCGATTGATTTTGAGAATTATATCAAGGCGTGGCTCTAAATTAGATAAACATACACGTAACACCCCATTTACCATCAGTAATCGTTGTATTTTTTTTTTTATTTCATTTCCATGAGAGCTGAGAAAGTTAATTTGCAAAGATACAACGTTCCAAACGGCAACAAAAGGATTTAATGTTTACAGTAGTTAATCGAATATATATACTCCAGAGCGAAAACCAAAATGCTGCCAATTCTAGCTCAGAATGTGAAGATTTTGCACACAGAGTCATTTCATTAAATTTTCTTCTTCTGTTAATGTCAGGTTTGTGTCATGATATTTTGCGGTTTTCATCATCACGTAGATTCGTAGATGGACTGAATTTTATGACTGAGAAACACCCTATATTAAATATTTTTAAATTTTTTGTGGCACACCTGGAATCTCTCGCAGCACAGTAGTTTGCAGCGGCACACAGTTTGGCAGACACTGATATAGATGAACTAATTCCTTATGCATAATCCAGGAATGGAAGTTATTTATATAATATGCCAATAAAATCAGAGAGCATGCTTCTCTTCTATTTTGATTTTCTTCTTTTGTAGCAGATGATTGGAGTTTTTTTATACAAACTCAGTAGTATTATATATTTAATGTAAATAGTCTGAAATGCTTTTTTATGAATGTTTAGCATTTGTTTATTGTAATTAATGTTCATATCTTTGATTTTTTTTTATTACTTGTATTTGAGAAAAAACCTTGTAAACCTGAGAATTCATTAAGAACTCATAAACCAAGAACTGTCTGTATTTTATTTATTTTCCATTATATGATTCTTGACTTAAAATAGACTTTTGTTCAAACCTTGTAAGTCAGAGCATTGTAATGATTCACTGTAAATCAGAGCAGTTGTAAGTCAGAAATACCCAAAGTTTATGGACTGCCCACTGCCAATATTTATTATTACACTCCACTTTATTGTAATAAACTTAAAAAAAACACAAAAATACAAGAACCAGACACAAAATGATTTTTGGATATCAGACCACTAATCAGAGACTCGAATCCTTTGTCAATTACATTGACCAATCACAGAATTTATCAATGACATTACCATCATAAGATAGAATGGTTATGAATCCAGGCAGTTGTAACTTGAGGATTGTGAGGAAGTTAACTTTGACCTATCCTATTTTTATTTTATTATGCACTCTATTATTTATTTATCGTTATTTTCCTATATGCTAACGTTTTATATTTTAGTTTAAAAGTTAACTTACTTCCACCTTCTCCGTCGTAGTAGGCAACACTGGAACTTATACAGGCCATGTCATTGTTGCACATGTCCTATCTTAGTTAAGTTCAAATTGCGAGTCACATTTGCGATTATTTTGTGCTGTACATTATATTAATTAGATTTTTCATTCATAAACAAAGCCAGAGACAAAAGAAACCCAAAAAGCAAGCAAGACCGAAACCAAGGCCCCTCCCCCCAGGAAGGGAAAACAGAAGACAGAACAACAAGGAAACAAACAGCAGGCAAGAGGCAAGGCCCAAAAGAGAAAGGCAAGAGAAAAGAGAAGGCAAGAGGCAAGTGCCTATTACTAAAAAGTTTTTTTGTTCTAAGTATAAATTGTACATAAACTTCTTACTATACTCATGTTGTATCCCACATCTATAAATTCGGTTAAGATCCTTTTTCAAGAAGCAATCACGTGATACGAAGTCGGAACCCATATCCGGAAGAGCTATCCCGGTTAATGACGTCATCTTATCTACATAATATTACCACTGAACTGATATGTGAAAATAAGAATGATCCGTATCGGTGTTTTGTTCGATATATAAATTACTTGTAAAGATGATGACATGAATGAATTACTCTGTAAGCTAATAACTTTGCACTTGTTACGTATAAGTATGTAAATGAGAGAAGTGCGGATTTGTACGTCACTCACAGTATAAAAGATCGTCGCAGGCGAGAAGCAAATTGAACAACGAGCAGAACGCTGCTCTTTTCCTGTCACAACTTGTATTTTGCACACGACACATAAGAGGATCGTAGCAGACGCCTGCTTCCAGTGCTTTGCAATGTTGCCAACAACACCTTGCCTTCCTCATTTAATTACGATAAAAGAAAACTAGGCCGGATTGTCACGAACTGGATATTCGGGAGTGTACTGTACTATTAATAAATAATGATTCTAGACACTGTCATCCTCTAAGCATTGCTAACCTTAACTTTTAATATATATGTAATTGTTAACAATAAGACAAATGTCTATTATTTTTGAATTTTGCATTTTTACTAATTTTCAAACTCTGAAGTCAGGGGGTTTGGCTTATGCATGGATTGGCTTATATTCGAATATATATAACAGATGAGCTTCAATATAGATCGGTGTCTGCCAAACTTTTTTACTTCATGGCACACTGAAGCAGGGGAATTTGTTTCGCAGCACAACAAATAAAAATCCAAAAAAAAATTTATTAATATGAATCAAAATATTAATATAGGTAACAATAATAAAATAATATTGTTATTTTAAACAACCTAATTCCGCTGCTTCTATTAACGTAGTAAATAACACCAAGCACTTGAAGCAGGACAAACACAAGTTTATTATTAGATATATATAAACTACATATACTAATAATAGGGCAGTCTTTCCGGAAACGCTTTCGGCCTTCTACGGCCCTCCTCAGCCGGTACTCAGAAGTGACTGAAGATCTACCCCGTATCGGAACGCAGGCCGTTCCTG